>CAUYSK010009655.1:0-15583 GCA_963575035.1 Avahi laniger
AGTTCTGAATTAAAAATGAAAATGAGAGTCACCTGCAATGCCTCTTACCTCCTTTCTATTTTCCTGAGGGACAGTTAGTAACAGTGGCCCAGCTGGAGTGTGTGGGAAGGACACAGAGAGTGAGGACAGTCAAGATGAGCCTAGGGGACGGGTATATGCATACACAAAGAGTGCAATGCACACCACCTGAAGGATGGACATATTTGAAACTCGGACTTAGCGGGGCAAGGGCAACATATGTAACCTAAACATCTATACCCCCATAATATGCTGAAATAAAATAAAGAAAAAAAAAAAAAGATGAGCCCAACTCAGGAGGGTATGTCAGAATCTCCAGGATAGGTGACAGCTGTGATAAAAAATCCCTCCTTCCAGAGAATCTCCACCAAGCCCATTCTCTAGCATTCCTAAAAAAAGCAGCAACAATTGAAGGTAAAAGAGATTACACATGTGACAGTTATCCTGAAGCCTTTCTCACACTGATTTTTTTACCTCAATGTTTTTAAGGGCAAATGTCTATGCGTGGGCAGGTTTCTATTGGTCTCATCTTTTACCGAGAGGAGGAAACTTCTTAGCCCCAGCATAGCTGATATTGAGTTGTTCCCTGCTCATTCCAGACTAAGGTGAACATTTTATAGCAGCAGTGGCCAAACACCGAGGGCGAAGAGCTGATCCACACTAGAGTGAGAGATGATCTCCCTAACCTCACGTCAATGCTTATCTTATCTTAGCGAGACTGAATGCTGCTTCATCTGTATTTCTTCCTCTAGAAATCCAGCAGCCACAGGGACTAGAGTTAACTCAGAAGAACCGTCCATCTTGATTTTCATTTGTATTCTTCATTTAGATGGAGATCTGAGCCTGTTCTTCCTTGGAAGAATGTTATGCTGTATTGTGACATACGAAGTAACCTTTTCCAAAATGTCACACACTAGAAGAAGAGAGAATTCCAATTTTCTCAAGCTCTCCTTTTATGTCAAATGGTAATCAAGAGACCTTCTATGAAGTATAAAATACCAAACTGATAGTTCTGATTCTTATCACAAGGTTATGTAGAGCTAGAGAAATCAGATGATGAAAAATTTATCCACAAGGCCCTAAACAATCTTACAGAGTCTTTTTAATTGTAACTTGTTTAGAGAAATTTGGCACTAGACACAACTGGGTACTCTGTTCTTATTTGATTTCTGAAATGGTTTGCCCATGATATTTTAGACTTTTTTGCATGTTCAAACATGCTAATACAGCCTGGGGCAAAAAAAAAAATTCAAGAAGCAATTTCAGTAGAACAATCTAATTTTGGGCAAAGTTAAATGTCATAAACTAGAATTATAAGCCTCTAAATTACACAATAAAAAATTCTGTCAGTATTGGTTGTTTGCTATTTTTCAGTTAAAAGCCTTTAATTGAAAGTGAAATTTTGGATGAGGTTGACTCAATTAACTTAATATTCAATAGATTTTACCTGAAAAATATGGAAACGCCCAGTAAATAGCAGATCCAAAGAGTCAATTTTGGTGAATGGCATGTAGTGTTCTAATACTAAGGAGTATTAGCAGCCAAACAAACAGAATATTTATGAATCAAATCATTAAAGCTGTTCTTTTACAATACCAGCTCTAGGAAAGTATTTTTAATCCCAATTATATTACAGTGGGTTCAGAGGATACAGGTATATGAAAGCTGAGTGGTTAAGAGGGAGAGGAGAGGAATTATAACTTTTTATGATTTTTTTATAATTTCCAGGATGCTTTTTGGAAAAACGGGGGACATAAAGGCAGAAAGAGATTATATTGGCCAGTCACTCAGGGTCAGACATGCCTGGGTTTAAGTCCCATCCCTACACCATGGCAGAGACAATTGGCCTGTCACCAAACCTTTCGTTTCCTCGGCACACAAACAGGCTGGATCTCTGAGCCTCTCTTGCAGATAACTGTGGCCATGACTACATTTTAGCTGATAAAATATGAACATAAGTGCTATGCAACTCGGCCTTGCCCATACAACTTGTTTAATTCTTCGTGTTCTTTCCTCTTCTACCTCCCTGAGTCAGAGAAGCACAGTGACATGGGAGGCCATGTGTGAAATACTGTGAACACAACATAAAAAGGAAACAAATCTTTAAATCACTGCTTAGCGAGAGGCTTCCCACCAATTAAGATCACCCATTGTGGATTCGGCATGAGAAGTAATACTCGATTATGTTAAGTCACTAAGAGCTATGGGTTTATCCTGTATAGCAGCACACATTATTGTAACTAATATGACCAGTTTCTTCCTGACTTTGGTCAACTTACTTAAATTCTCCATGCCTCAATTATTTTCTCAGTAAAATAGGGATATTAAGAGTACCTATCTCAAAGGGTTGTTGAAGGATGTGTTTGTAAAGTACTTTCACAGTGCTTGGCATGTGGCAAGCAAACAACAAATGGCAGCTGTTATTAATTACTCTTGTTGGTGCCCAGTTTTTGTTCAGCATCATGCTAAACATTTGGTATACATCTTATTTAATCCTCAAAATGACTCTGCATTGCAGACATTGTCACTCCCATCCTGTCCATAATAATGAGGGTGGTAATAGAAAATATTGGGCATTTTCTACGTGCTAAGTACTGTTCCAAACACTTTACATGCACTAATACCAGAAAAAAACCCTATGGGGTATATACTCTTATTATCCCCATTTTACAGATGAGAGAACAGAGACACTGAGCTTGCTTTTGGTCCCCAAGTCCACACAGCTAGTAAGCGACAGAGCCAGAATTCAATTCGGGAAACCTGGCTTGAGTCCTTGCTCTTAACCACTGCTAGTCAGTGAGTTCCCTGAACCTTGCTAAGTTTAAGTAAAATACCTGGTATCTAGGTATGAGTACCCATAGCCTTGAAACCCAAGGGCTCGAATCAAAAGTGACTGCAATTGCATGAGTCCATCCTAACCAAGGGATTAGTAAAATGAACTTAAATCTCCTAAAGCAGAACTAGACCAGTGCTATCTGGTGCCAGTCCTGCAGGTTGGGCTGGTATAGTATTAATGGTTAGGAAGTTGGTGATATTTATGTAACAGTTATATAAAATCACTAGCTCTCTAAATATTGATATTACACAGAGTCTTGTTTTAATCTCAGTACATGTCCCAAATTCCCACAAACTCTTGCTGACCAGAATACATGGAATGGCATTTGCCAAGAACTTCAATTTCTGTGACTCTTTATGGTTTGTAGCCCTTTTAACCCAGAGACTGCAAACAGAAATCATTCCAGCAGCAGAACCCAAAGCAGATACAGTGAAACCAGATTTTTGCTTTCTGTGTCTCTGTCATTAGTCCTAAGATGAGTCATCACTGAGAGGCTGCAAAGAAGCCTGGTTCCTGGTTTTCTGGGGGAGATTCTAGAATATTAGCAATGCTTAATAATCTAAGTGCAGATGTTGCATGGACTGTAAATGCAACCAATTAGCTGAATTTAATTTTTCTTATGAGGAATGTTATGATGCTGCAACATTGGTAAATCTGTTTGCCTCACAGCTCTTGGATAAGAGTTCCATTTTACTGGCAAATGTTTTTGCTTTTACATGGGCAGAGAAGGTTCCCTTCTGCAGCACACTCTGTATTTAAATTATCCATTGAACATTACAGAATGACTGATTGATTGCCTAAAATATATGATTGAGTTTTATCATGTTAAGGATGAGTTCATTATCTGCTTGCTCAATCTCAGTGATAAAAATAGTATGAAGAATAAGATGTGTTGAAATATAACACTATACTTTTCTGCTCTTGAGAAGCACTCTGCAAAATCATATCATCATTATCATTCCTCCAAGATTTACACAGCAAAGAGCTATTACTCTATTATCAATTAAAGGTGCAATCATGCTCTAAGTTAGAGAATGGCACCACAAATTATTTAGGTCACAAAAATTGTATTTATTAAAGGATGCATAAAAATTAGGGAATAAGTACTTGGGGTCAAGATTTTATAAATGTCTTTGTTTTATAAAATAAACATGCTAAACATTTGATATACATCTTATTTAATCCTCAAAATGACTCTGCATTGCAGACATTGTCACTCCCATCCTGTCCATAATAATGAGGGTGGTAATAAAAAATATTGGGCATTTTCTACGTGCTCAGTACTGTTTCAAGCACTTTACATGCACTAATACCAGAAAAAAATTCTATGGGATATATACTCTTATTATCCCCATTTTACAGATGAGAGAACAGAGACACTGAGCTTGCTTTTTGTCCCCAAGTCCACACAGCTAGTAAGCGGCAGAGCCAGAATTCAATAAATAAAATAACATTATGTACCAACTACTGCAATACGTTTATTATAGTCATCTAAAACCATGCTTACTATATAAAAATTCCAAAGCATAAAAAATACTGAGTGGTCTTTTTGCTTGGTAAAATACTGTGTATCTCCTTAGCATATGCAGTAGACTACTGGGGTTGAAGTTTGGTCTCTGGATCCTGTGTACACTTGGACAAGTCACCTAGCTTCTCTGTGCCTCAGTTTCCTCATCTGCAAAATAAGGAAATATTATCTCCTGCATAATGTTACTGTAAGAATGAACCAAGTCAATGTATATAAGAGTGTATAATGCAGAGCCTAAAATAAGTTCTCGATGAATGTTTGCAGAAAGAAATAAATGTTACTTAGCTTTTAAACTTTCAGTTGTAAGATGAATACATTCTGGGGATCTAATGTACAGCATGGTGACTATAGTTAATAATGCTGTATTGTATACTTGAAATTTGCTAAGAGGTAGATCTTAAATGTTTTCACCACACACACATGCACACACACACACATACACACACACACACACACATGAGCAGACACACAGAAAAGGTAACTATGTGAGGTATTGAATGCGTTAATTAATTTGATTGTGGTAATCATTTCACAATGTATATATATATCAAATAATCACATCGTGCACCTTAAATATACACAATTTTTATTTGTAAATTATACTTCAATAAAACTGGAAAAATATGCTAGTTAGCTTTTCTTGGATTAGCATTCATTATTCTTTTTCAATAAAAAGATTAAGATTTATTTTATTGAAAACTAATGCACCAAGTAGAGGATGCTTCAACTTCAAAGCTATGAAAGAGGTAAAAGAATGTTAAAAATAAATATTTTCTACTTTCCCTACTAGAAACTATATATTAAGGGAAATTAAAACCAAAATGACAAAGATGCTGATGTTTGCATTTCCCACAGGTCACTGTCCACACTGGAAGTGTTTTGGGGGAAGGAGGAACAGTCTAGGTATCATTCCCAAATTCTAGCAATTAAGATTAATTTGGGCGAGTTCCATCTTTAGCACAACTTGTCTCTGGAAGAATCATTCACATCTGTTAGAAACTTACTTTATCTGCTCAGGTTGTTGAAATTAAGCCATTTAGAGAGTTTGGGTTGTCAAGGAATGTGAAATATGTTTCTAAAACAGGAAGTTTTAGTTGAAAATCAATCGTGAGAGAACATCTCAATGTTGCAGTTTGGGTATTATGTCAGTTAACTCTTGCTGCCTAAAAAATCTCCCTAAAATTTACAAGCATAAAGCAACAACCATTAGATTAGCTCATATTTCTGTTAGGTGACAAAGTAGGTTGAGCTCAGCTGGGAGATTCTTCTGATCTGGGCTAGTTTGAGGCATTCTTGGCCATTTTAGTTCAGATTTCTGGAGTCTTGGCTAGAACAGTTCTCCATATAAACTCTCACCACACAGTAGGCTGGCCTGAGTTTGTTCAAATAATGTGCACAAGGGTCCAATAAGCATGAAAATATTTTTGGTTCTTGGCTGAACAATGTTGTTTCTATGGCATTTTTTTTTTGTCAAAGCAAATCATAAAACCAGCCCAGAGTCAAGGATTGGAGAAATAGACTCCACCTCTAGATAGAAGGAGCTGCAAAGTCACAGTGCAAAGGGCAGAGGAGAGGGGCAAGGGAAGAATTGGTGGTTGTTTTTGCAATCTGTCTCACAAGCAGCCAATGTTATTCCTATGCTATGGAAAAGAATTGAATAGGGCTCTGCCAAAATTGGAGAGCATCAAAGGACAGTTGGGAAATTAGCTGGGACCCAAATTAGCTGGGATGCTCATAGCTTTAAAATATCCTTTCTATTTTTCTTGCACCTGATTGCATTCTATTGTCTAATGTGAAGCAAGATTTCATGTAAGTAGAATTACTGGTCAACCCAAAACAAACATGTGTGTGTGATTCATTCTAATTCAACCCATGTGATTGGAGAGTCTGAGCGATCCTTAATTTTGCTACCATTAAATGAGAGCTAACAATTCTTTAAAAATATAGATAATAAATAATTTGCATATCATTGCTGTTGCTTTTGTTTTATAAACTGTAATAGACAACTTTTCATAAACTACTTCCCCACATTGGAGAGAGTGGACGGAAGAGTGGCTCCAATCCAGTAATACAGTATAGTTAACTAGGGTAACGACAACTCTGCAACAGGTACCTTTGTACTCTCATTATTTGGGTTATATAACTATATTGTAAATTTAACTTAGATTTATTTTTAGAATTTCAGCATTTTAGCAACCACGTCTCTCAGTCTACCAACTTTGCAAAACACCTCACAAACACACTAAGTTAAGGTGGATGCCAGTGCCTTTAAGCAGCATAAACACCCAATAAAAACAAAAATAATTCTTCAAGATGCACATAGACAGAAAATATAACCTTCAAAGGTTTACAAAATGTAAGGTGCTTTAAAATTAAATTATATTAGAAATATAAAAAAGCTAGAGGCAGTCCAGAAAAACAGTGGGAGAAATCAACAACATTTCTTAAAGTAATGAGAGATGATATTAATCTTACAGTTGCCTCACAATATTCTATCTGGCACAATAAACATAGTTTACATTCTTTTTGTCTTTTCAAATATCAAAACTATACAGAATAGGAAGTAGGACAACTTTAAAAGTGTATGATATGACATGAAGAGATGAAAACAACTCATATGCTTAAAATCTTAAAATGTGATAGCTAAAAAGATTACTAAAAGATCAGATTACATAATCTCTCATTTTAAAGTTGGAAAAACTGAGATTCAGGAGTTGTTTGCCGAGGCTTGCATAGCTAACAGGTGACAGGTAATTTGCTCCGTAAGAACTGATTTTACTCTACTTGCCTTAGGGCCTGATCATAATTGCATAGTAAGTTCCCAGTCATATTCATCCAGTTTTCATGACCTTATTTTAACTTGCATGAAATATTTTAAAGTAGATTTCTCAATATTTTAGCAGACTGGAAGATTATGGGCTCATAACTGAGGTAAAAGATTTTCTTGAGCTTCTGATTTAACTCACCTCATTACCAAGTTTGTGCAGGTGATATTTGGTTAAGTTAAGTTACTGGAAAATGTAAGAAAGGCTTCAGTTTCTATAAACATGTTCAGCCCACCAGGCACAAAGGTTGACACCTGTAATCCTTACCAAGGAGGTGAAGGATCTGTATAAGGTAAACTACAAAATACTGATGAAGAATATCATAAATGACACAAACAAATGGGAAAACATCCCATGCTCATGGATTGGAAGAATCAACATTGTTAAAATAATCCTACTGCCCAAAGCAATCTACAAATTGAATGCAATTTCTACCAAAATACCAATGTCATTTTTACGGAATTAGAAAAAACAATCCTAAAATTCATATAGAACCAAAAAAGAGCCCAAATAACTAAAGGGATCTTAAACAAAAAAAACAAAGCTGGAGACATCATATTACCTGACTTCAAATTATACTAGAAGGCTACCATAACCAAAATAGCATGGTACTGGTATAAAAATAGACACATAGATTAATGTAACAGAATAGAGAACCCAGAAATAAAACCACATGCCTACAACCAACTAATCTACAGCAAAGCAGACAAAAACAAATACTGAAGAAACACCCTATCCAATAAATAGTGCTGGGAAAGTTGGATACCATATGCAGAAGAATGAAACTTGACCAATATCTCTCACCACATGCAAAAATAAACTCAAGATGGATTAAAGACTTAAATGTAAGACCTGAAACTATAAAAATTCTAGATGAAAATCTAGGAAGAACTCTTTCGGACATTGGCCTAGGCAAAGGTTTTATGACTAAGAACCCTAAAGAAAATGGAACAAAAACAGAAACAGACAAATGAGACATAATGAAACTAAAAAGCTTCTGCACAGCAAAAGAAATAATCAACTGAGTAAATAGACGACCTGCAGAATGAGAGAAAATATTCACAAACTAGGCATCTGACAAAGGACTAATATTCAGAATCTGCAAGAAACTCAAACAACTCAACACGAAAAAAACAAATAACTCCATTAAAAAGTGAGCAAAGGATATGAACAGACATTTTTCAAAAGAAGACATACAAATGACCACCAAACATGAAAAAATGCTCAACATCATTAGTCATCAAAGAAATATAAATTAAAACCACAATGACATGCCATCTTAGACCAGTCAGAATGGCTATTAAAAAGTCAAAAAACAATGGATGTTGGCAAGGATGCAAAGAATAGAGAACTCTTAAATGCTGTTGGTAAGAATGTAAACTAGTACAACCTCTATGAAAAACAGCATGGAAATTTCTCAAAGAACTAAAAATAGAACTACCATTTGATTCAATAATCCTACTACTAGGTATCCATCCAAAGGAAAAGAAATCATTCTATCAAAAAGATACCTGCACTCATATATTAATCACAGCACTATTCATGAGAGAAAATATATGGACTCAACCTAAGTGTTCATCAAATACTTTGACTGGCTAAGGAAAATGTGGTATGTATATACCATGGAATACTACTCAGCCATAAAAAAGAATGAAATCATGTTTTTTGCAGCAAAATGGATGGACCAGGAGGTTGTTATCTTAAGTAAAATAATACAGAAACAGAAAGTCAAATACTGTATTTTCTCACTTATAATTGGAAGCTAAATTATGAGTACCCATGGGCATAGAGAGTGGAATAGTAGACACTGGAGACTCAGAAGGGCAAGAAAGTGGGAGTGTGGGAGGAATGTGTCAGATGAGAAATTACCTAATGGATATTATATACACTAATGGGGTGAGGGTTGCACAGAAAGTCCAGATTTCACCACTACATAATATATCCATGTAACAAATCTGCGCATGTACCCCCTAAATCTATATAAAAATTAGAAATTAAAAAATTCTCAAAAAATAAAACCCATATTCAGCTGTATCTCTCTTCTCACTGGAGGTCCCACTCTGCTTTAAACTAGATAAATAGGCTATGGATTCAGGCAATCATGTAAGCAGAGGAGACATGAACTTTTCATTTGTATACAGCATAAATGAGCACCAAATAAAGTTTCATTGGCATCCCTTGGGCTGTTGCTTTTCTAAGGACAAAGCCGTAGAAAGGCTTTGGAAGGAAGGGCCACTGGAAAAGTAGAGCTAATCATATCAGAAATCTCAAACCTCGTCAGCTCTGTGGCATTAGTACTTTTTTCCCATACCCCACAGAACAGTTGTTCTCTGGAGTAAACATGTGATATAAATTTGGGGAAATTGGAGAGATGAGGAGAAAGAAAGGATTAGAAAACTAAGAGAGAAAGGAAAGAAAATAAAGGTCAGGCATCATTTGCAAAACTTTGGGTATATGGGGAAGCGAGGGAAAACTGAACTTAATAGAGAGAGAAAAAGAGATGCGGTTCCCAGTGAAGGAGGTAAGAGGATTCTAGAATGACAATTAATGCGAGAGAGGGGACATTATGTAGCAATATAAATTAGTCCCCTTTTCATTATGTTTTAAAAATAGGTAAATAAATAATGTAATTGTTTTATTACTATTGCTGGCTTGATAGGACCTCTTTGTATGTGATATCTTTTAGAAACTGGATCTCATGAGGCCCCCTACTTTTATTGCGCTGCACCAGCTTGTTGCTTTCCTAGTCTTCCTCTCCCATTTCTAGAGCTGCATTTCCTCTGCCCAGGAATGGCTACTCACTCTGTCTCTGCCCCCGCCTATAACTCCGTAGGGTTGTGCTGCCATATACCTCTCTCTTGATGTGGAGAAAGGAGAAGCAACTACATGATAGTATAGCTTAAAATAAATACTACCATAAGGAAAAAATTAAAATATAAGGATTTCGGGGGGAAATACATCTGTAGAAATGAAGAAAATGAGAAGACTGTGAAATGTAGCTACAACTAAAATGTTGATTCTAAATCTGAACTTAAAAATTTGTCTTCTCATTTTTTCTGAGTGATCACATGGCTCATGTTCTGAATATTTTCACTTAGGCATTGAGCTTAAAATACACTTTGATTAATTCTGAATTATTCAATGTTAATCAGATAGTGCTTCAAGTTATCTTCTTGGTGTTTCATGTCTTCAAAGTCACAAAGTCGAGTTTGAATGCTTCTGAATAAAATAATCTCTAAATGAAATGTGAACTTGGCTGGACCAGTAGCTTACCAAACAGGAAGGGTGTTAAATATGTAAGGCTAAGTTGCCAAAGGACGATGTGAAAAGAGAAAGAACCGATTTCTCCAAAGAGGGATGAAATCCATCGCAGGGTAGGATCCTGTCTGTTTAAAATGGTTTAGATGCAACGGTGCTTAAAGGCAGCATTGTTGATGGGCTCTGGGACCAATATGGTGTTTCTGGGAGCTGCAGGGCTCTATGGGTCGGTGAGTAGTATGATGGTCCTGCCTTGGGATCACACAGGAGAAACTGATATGTTTGCTATTACTGAACAGGATTCCCAGTGGAGAAAGAACACAATGCTGTGAGAAGAGAGTGATTTAGGCAGGGATAGCCCTAGGTCCAATCCTGATTCTACCTCTTACCAGCCATGTGGCTTGTATAGTTTGAGTAACTGACTTTCGGTTTTTTATATTCTATTTGGCCCATACTGGATATCTAAGCATTGACAACTATTAATATTATTTTAAAGATAGGTATTCAGTGCCTGGAGTGACAGTTTGAAGTCAAGAGGTCCTCCTATACTTCTTTTGGTTTTGACCTTTGATGCATGAGTGAGCTCACCAGATTGGAAAGGAGAACAGATTCCTGCATAAAAATAGGAATATCATGTCTAACTCCTTCTAACTCAAACAATTCTTGTGCCCAGCCTCCAGGCTGCGGACCTGTACCAGTCCATGGCCTGTTAGGAACCAGGCTCAACAGTAGGAGGTGAGTGGCAGTGAACAAGTGAAGCTTCATCTGTATTCACTCCCCATCACTTGCATCACAGCCTGAGCTCCTCCTACACTCCCCTCCCCCCACCTTACCCCTGGCCATCCGTGGAAAAATTGTCTTCCATAAAACTAGTCCCTGGTGCCAAAAAGGTTGGGGACTGCTGCCATAAGGGATAGAGAGGTGGGACTTGTGTCTCAAAGATGCCATGTCAACATGGAAGAGTCCAAGGGAAGGAGGCTTGGCTCAGAGTCTAGACAGGCCTGAGCTCAAGTCGCTTTGCTCCATTTCTGCACCACTGCAAACAGCAGTGAGCTGGGGCAGCAACAGGTAGAGGTGGCAACCATGTAGCTTGGGAATAAAGTCAATTTTATCCAAAGTATTTGTGCTCTTACCAGATTCTAAAGTTGATGGAGTTGGTGCCAAATAAGATCTTCCTGTTTATGTCTGAGAATGTTGCTTGCTTCCAGCTCTCTAAATCCATAAAGTCTTTAAAGATCAGATTTGACTCTGACTCCTTTTCAATTTGGCCATACAATTTGTCCAACTGAATGCAGTAAAATATAAATTCTATGCTGGGCCAAAATAAATGTCTATGCTGACATTTCACAATTCTATGTTGTGCCATTTGTAACCTGTTTCTTCCAAATGATTTTTTTGGTGATCTCTGTCTTTACATTTCTTGGTTGGATAATTTACACTTGTCATCTTAATCAAATCTGACTTACTTGATTATATTTTTAAAGAGCAGTGTACTCTTTCTATCACTTCTCCTTCTCCTGAAATATTTTTTTAAATGTTTTTAAAAAATAAACAAGAAAGTCTTCACTCTCCATTCTATTCATAGATTTACTTGGCATGGACATCCTTTACCCAGACCCCTATTTGTTTCTTGGCATCCTCCTGCCTATCCCCTCCTCCATTTTCCCTAAAAATGCTTACTTTGGGAATGAGTCAATAATACGAATTGAAAGGCTCAAGTTCCTTCCAGTCTACCCTTGCCTTCATCCTCCACAACCATATGTCGCCAAGATATGTCCATTTTACTTGCTGAATGTCTTTTTAAAAAAATAACAACTTTATAGAGACATAATTCATATGCCATAAAGATCAACTTTTAAGGTGTATAATCTCTTGGCTTTTAGGATATTCACAGAATTATAAAACCATCCACCACTCTCTATTTCCAGAAAATTTTCATTATCCCAAAAAGAAACGCTATACCCATCAGCAATCACTTCCTACATTCCCTTCTCCCAGTGCCTAGAAAGCATTAATGTGCTTTCTGTCTCTAAAGATTTGCCTATTCTGGATACTTCATACAAACAGAATCATATAATATGATTCTTTCATTCATCATACCTATGCTTATTTCATTTAGCACGATGTTTTCAAGGTTCATCCACATTGTAGCATGTATAACTTCTTTATTTCTTATTTCATATTATGGTTGAATAATATTCCACTGTATGGATATACCACATTGTGTTTATCCATCTATCCACTGATGGACATTTAGATTGTTTCTACTTTCAACTATTGTGAATAATGCTACTATGAGCAATTATATGCAAGTTTTCTTGTGGACACGTTTTCAATTCTATTGGATAGGTACCTAATGAGTAGAATTTCTAGATCATGTGGTATTTCATGTTTAATATTTTGAGGAACTGCCAAATAGTCTTTCAAAGTTGCTGTACAACCCCCCAGGAGTGTATGAGGGTTTAACTTGCTGGCTAATGGGGTCTCTGCACCTTCCTCTCTAGCCCACTAGTGATGCCTGTTTCAGGTCCCCACCATGTCTCACCTGTGCTGTGACCATCCACTAATGGGCCTGGCCACCATCACCCAGCCTTCCCCACCCGTCTTCTCCAATCCCTTCGGGGAGATTTCTTGTTAATCACAAACCTAATCAAATCACTCTGTGTTAAAAATTGTAGATACTTCACGTGGCCAAAAGGACTAAACGCGATCAGGTGCCCCTGCTTCCCCACCTCACGCCTCACACATCCCTTACGCTCAGCTTCCAAGACTCCTCACTTGTAATGAACTGATTTGAATTTAGAGGCAAATTGAGACTATATTTTTCAGCTGAAGTGTTCTTAGCCATCCATAGTTGTCACCCAGCAAATATTTATTGAATCCCACTGCTATCTTAGAAATGAACAGTACTCTACTTCCTCTGCAACATTCAATATTTGGATCTGACATAAAAGGTATTAATATTTTGAATTAATCAAAAGTATTTATTACATTTATGGTCTTTATTTTTGGAAAATTCTCAAGAAATTGTGCTATTCACTAGACTAGGGCTTATGATTGATTGATGCTATTATTTCGTTTATTCTAAAAATACTTCTTGAGCACTTACTATGTGCCAGGTACTATTCTAGGCACTTAAGATACAAAAAACACAAAATTTCCTGTTGTCATGAGCTTTCCTTCTAGAAGGTGAAGGTAGGCAATAAACAAGTAAGTAAAATAGAGTATTTTATGTGCTAATAAGAGCTATAAATTATGGAAAACAGAGTGAGGGGTTGGGGGTGCTAGCAGAGGGTTGTAATTTTAAATAAAGAGGTCAGGAAAGGCTACATGGACAAGATGATGTTTAAGAAAGATCTGAAGGAAGTGAGGGATCGCACCATATGGACATCTGTGAGAGGAGCAGCCCTGGTGGAGAGGACCCTGCCATGGGAGGGTGTTTGATGTGTTCTAGTAACAGCCAGGACACTACTGTCCTTGGAACCACATGAATAACGATATGTGTTGAATGACAAGGGTACATTTGTTTCATGATAAAACTGAGGATGACATAGATCTGCTCAAGGGTTTTCAGGGCAAGCAGTGTGGGACCTTCTCTGCACATGAACCTTGGCAGCAGTAAGACAAGAACAAGTCTAGATCTGTTACTGTTTAGTGAACACCAACACCACTTGGACGACAGCTTACTCTGTGAGATGTTAGGAACCCAGTCATTTCCCCGACGTTTGTTATTTTTGTCACTCCCCATCTGCTCTCTGAAGAAGGGAGATATAAAAAGCCCAGAATACCAAAAGGGGTTTGCTTGCTTAATTCAGAAACAGCAGGGAGACAAGAAGCTGGAAAAGTTTACATGTGTCCCAGCAGCTAGTGATGGGACCGATCTGGAGAAGAGGGTGGTGGCAGAGGGAACAACTGGACTCGACTCCCTGCATGTGGCTCAAAAGAAGAGGAACAGGAAATTGGGGCTGGCCAGGGAAGAGATGTGTGCTCCAGAGTGTGACCTGCATGAGTGTATGTGTTCTCTGGCAGATTTTTTGATGCTTTTCGGGATGACTCTAGCTCATTGACGATCATACTTGCCCTTCTGAAATAGAAGCTGTTTCATGCACTGAAGAATGTAATAGGTGAAACCCAGATTGTCAAATTGTTTAAGTTACCCATGTGTGCTCCACCAGAATATTCCAGTAAAAGAAAGTTGTGCCTACCGGAAGTCAAACAATTGCTGTTTTGCTTTTTTAAGTGTGTAACTTTTTTTAAAAAAAGTAATACATGCAGATAATTTCTAAAGTCAAACACTGCCAAAAAAAAACCCCACATCCCTTCATCTCTTTTCTCCCCACTACTCTTTGCTCACTCATTATCAACTCCTTTAACTATTTCTTTGGGTCTATGCCTCAAAAGTTTCAAATGACATAGATCTAATTAAGGTTTATTCTCAGCATCAGCACAATTTTGGACACATAGTAGACTTTCAATAAATATTTGTGGAAGAAAGGGAAGGAGGGAGAGGAGAGGTGAATGAAGGAGGAAGGAAAGAGCTCAAGGAAACAGGGAGGGAGAAAGAAAAAGGAAGTGGGTAAACATCGTCTAAGTTATTGATGGTTATCCCATCTCAGAACACATTAAATAAACATATCTGGGTATTTTGGTCAGCTATGGCCACAATGAGGCTGGAAAACAAACTACTCCAAAATCTAGGGCTCATGCATTTATTTTTCTTGCTCATGAATTTATGGGATGTCTGGAACAGCCCTGTATTCGGCCTCAGGTCACCTGGGCTTTAATCAAAAGCTCTGGACTGGGTTCATGTCTTCTCCACATGACTCTTCATTCTCCTGAGACCAGCAGCAATGCAGGGTGTATCCTGGTGACAAACCACAGAAGGATTTGGACTCATGTAGAATGTAGGACTCAGCCTGGCACTGTCACTTCCACTCACACTCCATTAAATTCAGTCCCGTTACTGGGCATCTACCCAAAAGAGCAAAAGTCGCTCTATGAAAAAGACACCTGCACCCGAATGTTCATAGCAGCGCAATTCACAATTGCAAAGATGTGGAAACAACCCAAGTGTCCATCAATACATGAGTGGATTAATAAACTGTGGTATATGTATAC
>CAUYSK010009656.1:0-41500 GCA_963575035.1 Avahi laniger
AGTTCACTGAGCCTTTCTCTACAACTTGATGGCTTCTTACTGAGGCATTTTCATGTAATTTTATTGTTATAAGAAATAAAAATTAATCTAGTAGAAACATTGCATATAGCACATTGAAAGTAAAGTAAGAAAGAAAAACATAATGAACATAATGCACTGCAATATAAAATTACTAATGTTAATTATTTTTTCAGGAGTATAGGGAGAATAAATCTTAAAAAGGAATCAGCTGCTCTGTCTCCCAGTTCACTTTCAGACCCCTTCAAATATATCAATATCTTCCCGACCATGTCAATATTATTTTAAAAATTAGACAATGAACTTGTATTATCTGCAGATGGCAAGTCATTACTAAAAGAGGAAAAAAGTGTGAATCCTGAGGGATATCATGACCCACTAACAGTGGGATACGGACCGACATTGAATAATAATTTAGGGCTATTACTAAGATAATTAGAAAGCCAATCTGCTGTCAGAAGGGTTAGACCTTAGCTTCTCCATTTATTAAAAAGCAGATCCTGATCTGTAAATGGAAAGAACCCAAAGTTCATTAATACTATAACCCCAACATCTGCCTGCCATAAAAAGATAATGATTTAGTATAAATTAATTTCAACTCTTCAGGTAGTACAGATTTTATCAGACAATTACATCATTGGCATTCATTTTCACATTATATTACTTATAACTTAAAGTTAATGTTTCCTAATATTTGTTCAACAATGAATATTAGGAAAAAAGTATTTCAGGAAAATTACTTTTCTCTAACTTCTAATTAAAAAGAGTTTTTTATAAACACTATCTCCTTTAGTTTTCACTATGTTACATTTAAAAAACCAATGTGAAATTCTGAGCAAAGCCAATGTATTGGATATAAAAACCACCATGACAACACTGAGACCTTGTCATAAGAATTTCACATGTTTCATGTCACCAAGACTTCTCTTTTCTATTTAAAGATCAATAAGGACAATTTTTTTCTCCATATTTCCATCTTCTGCCTTCCAAAAATTGATTTCTGCTTTTGCTAGCATAGGTTCTCTAAAAAATAACAAACTGCTTGCTGTTGGTTAACCTAACATGAAGAGAAAATGAATAAGCATAGCCAATAGCTTTTTCCTTCTACCCATTTACCCATGTGCTTTGTATACACTTTGTTGTAGATATGGCAATTTGGATTCCCCAGTTCTCTTCCTGCCCATGAGGAGATGCTAATATCAAGACAGGGATGAAGGATTTGCCTGCTCCTTTTTTGGATGAAGGTTATCAAAATTAATATTTGAATAAACACTTTTAATTCCCTTGAAAATAGTTTTGTAGTTGGTGGTGCTGTTTTTAACCATGTCATTCACTCTTATAATAGGAGAAACTATGAAGTTAGGCAGAAAAATATATGAACCAGCAATTAAAACACCTAGTTCTAATTCAAGCTCTGCCACTCAGCCCCTTTACCTTGGATTAGCAGTTAATTTCTTGGGAAATTATTTTCTTCTTGTTACAAATGGAATATTTGAATTAGTTGATCTCTAAATTTCCTTTCAGCTCTAAAATTTTAAGAATCCTTATTAACAGTAAAAAATATCAAATGTTTACTAAGTAGTTATACATAACCCAATATGAATTTCTATTCATTAGTAAATGTGGGCAAGAATTTTAAGATTAATATAACAATGCTCAGAATGCTGATGAATAATTATTTAGGCAATATATTTCAAGTAAAAAGTAAAAATTAGAACATATATGAAGAGCATATAAAATAGAGAGTCATCATAACATTAAAATGCAACAAGTTCTTGGTTACTAAGTGAAGTTAATCAACCCAAGAATCAGTGTTTCATAAAATAATGGTTTACATTAAGCTTCCCAAAGCAATTAGTACAAGTAAATTCATGCATTAGACAAAAATATTTTCCCCTTGTATATAGATAGGACTAGGAAGATATTCTTGGCTAGTTTTAATTCAGAATGACTTAGTGTTACAATTCAACTATTAGGTTGTGAAAAATTATTGCTTATCTGCATTTTATGCTAATATAATTTATGGTTCAATTATATTTCATAAACAGAAATGTATTATAACTTTTATTCTTAAAATTAATAACATTTAACACAGCCTATAGGAGCAATTTAGCCCTTCAAAAGGAAAATAAATCTATAATGACTTCAAACTGATAACTCAAATGCCATTTAGGAAAATATTCAAAGCAGATAGGCGGGATATTTATACTCAAGAGCCCTAGATTCATGTGCTTTCCCTCCATGTGCCATAACTCTCCGTACTGCTTATTATAATACTGATCATTAATGTATACTTTAAAATGTTAATTTATTTGTACTGGAGGCAAGAATAGCTCCCCAGTAGCTTACTCTTTAATAAAACTTTTACATGAAAGACAACATCTTAATATATGATATTTGTATCACAAATCTAGCTACTGATTACTTTCCTAGTCCTAGTTATGAACTTGGAGATAATTACATCAATTATTTACATTTTCTTCAGTACAATGTCCAATCCTGAGAAAAATGCATGTTTTGCATAGATGATCTGAGGAATCAATATTCTTGATTTAATCTTTGAAATTTATTATTTGAAATATGAAATTGTTTTAGCTGATGAAGGGAATATGAAAGGGATGCTAAAAAATATTTTACTGTATAAGTCATCCTTCTGATTCTCTGAAATTTTACTTGTCTGAAAAATAATTTAATCACTTTGGCAACTTAAACCATAACGCAAATACAGAAGCAACTTGATTAGTAATTCTCTTGTGCTTAGTGATAACATGATTCAGTGTAGACTATCACAGACATTAGTCATTGGGTACTTCATATAATACAGGTCTCCTCTAGACATTCTCAATAACAAAAACTATTTTCTTCACTAAATTATAAAGCTAATAATCAAAATACCAATAGTTAAAAGAGAATTACATTCTGGCATCATAAAAATATTAACAATACAATTGACCCTCCATAACTGAGTTCTGCATCCATGGATTCAACCAATCGTAGATTGGAAATATTTGAACACAATATTGCATCTGTACTAAAAATGTACAGAGTTTTTCTTGTCATTATTCCCTGTACAATACAGGATAGCAACTATTTATTTTACATTAGATATTATGAGTAATCTAGAGATGACATGAAGTTTACAGGAGGATGTGCATAGGTTATATGAAACATTATGCCATTTTATTTCAGGGACTTGAGCATCCACAGAGTTTGTTATCTTCAGGAATTCCCCAAATCAATCCCCCGTGGATACCAAAGGATGACTGTCCTTTTATTTTAAAACACTCTGTGCCATGAACTCTATTCTGCATTTTCTAAAGATAAGCTCTAATTCTCAGAACAATTCTGGAAAGAGATTCTCTTACTCTATTTACTAATTTGGAAATGGAGTTGCAGGAATTTTTGAGTAATCTGTCCAAGACTAAAGGGCTGATAAGTGAAAAATTTGTGTGATCCAAAGAATCTACATAATCCAAAGCCTGTGCTTTACCCAAAAATCTATACTGACAGTATCCTTCTGCCTCACTCAGGTTGTGACGGTAACTGTTACTTGAACCTGATGTGATTAAATAGAGGTGGAGGGCAAGTATACCTTAATACATGTTCTGAATCATCTTGAAATTTATTCACGAATATGCTATAATTATAACCCGTAATAAAATTGTTTCTGATATAAAACTGGGTTAAAACTTCCTTTTTATTCTTACATAAATGAGGTAATATGTCAACGGTCCTCCCTCTCAGCATACCCAAACACATATCACTAAACAGAGGAATGAAAACTTAACAGATATCAAATATTTACTGGATGTTACTGATGGGCTAGAACTTAGCTTTTCCATTTATTAAAAAGCAGATCCTGATCTGTAAATGAAAATAACCCAGATTTCATTAACATAATATTCCCAACATTTTCCTGCCATAAAAAGATAATACTGTGAACATTTCTATTCAAAAGTTTTGCATTTCCCTGATGATTAGAGATGTTGAGCATTTTTTCCTATGTTTGTTGGCCATTAGTAAACCACAGTGAGATTTTCACTTAACTCCAGTAAGAATGGTTTTTATCGAAAAAGTCCTCAAACGACAAATGTTGGCGTGGATGTGGAGACATAGGAGCACTCATACACTGCTGGTGGGACTGCAAATTAGTACAACCTCTATGAGAAGTAGTACAGAGATACGAAAAGAACTAAAAATAGAACTATCATTTGCTTCAGCAATCCCATATTGGGTATTTACACAACGGGAAAAAAAGACATTCTATAAAAAAGACATCTACACTCAACTATTCATAGCAACACAATTCACAGTTGCAAAGATGTGGAAACAACTCAGGTGTCCATCAATATATGAGTGGATTAATCAAATGTGATATATGTATACCAAGGAGTACTTCTCAGCCATAAAAAAAATGGAGAACTACCTCTTGTATTATCCTGGATGGAGCTGGAGCCCATTCTTCTAATTGAAGTATCACAAGAATGAAAAAACAAGCATCACATGTACTCACCATTAAATTGGTAGTAATTGATCAACACTTATGTGCACATATAGAAATAACATCCAGTGGGTGTCAGACAGGTGGGAGGGCTGTAGGGGATGGGTGAATTCACACTGAATGGGTGCAATGCATGCTGCCTAGGGGCTGGGCACACGTGTAGCTCTGACTCAGGTGGCACAAAGACAATGTATGTAACCAAAGCATTTATACCCCCATAATACTTTGAAATAAAAAAAAGTAGTCAAAAAAATTCCAAGTCTTTAGACAAAGCTTCATTTCTTTAAATAATTACAAATCAAACAGTCTTTAAACCCACCTATAACTGGTAAGTCCCCTTATTCGAAATGTTCCACCTCTTTGGGCCAAATCAATGTGTACCTTCCATGCATTGATTTATGACTTTATGTATAACTCCTGCCTACCTGAAATGTAGAAAGCCAAACTGCAACCCAACCATAGCAAGACTTTTGGGGCCTGGCTCCAGCCATTGCCCCCAAATTTGTCTCAGAATAAACCTGTCTAAATTAAAAAAAAAAAAGTTATGGTAGGACTCACCAATAGTCATAATATCTAGTTCTCCTCTACTTCCAGGTTATCTAGAGAATTACTTTTCTCTAACTCTTTGAAAATAAGTATAAGCATATGACTAGTCTTGGCCCCTAAATGTGGGTAGAATTGGTGTGTGTCATTTCCCAGGCAGTGCATTTAGGTACTAGTGCTCAATTCTCCATTGTTTCCATCCTCTGTCCCTTCACAGCCTGAAGGTTCATCATAAGATGGCAATTACAAGATGGTGGCTGCTCTGTCACTCTAGATGTCTGAGTGACTACAATGAGCACAGCCCTTCTGATGACATGTGGCATGAGCCACAAATAAAAGTTGATGCATGAAATTTTCATGTGCAATATAAAATCTCAAAGAGATACATAGCTTACAAAAGGTCTGGTGGGCTATGACTATCCTAACTTTGGTACTATATACTTACACTCCTCTGCCTGAGTAATCCTGCATTAGGAAAAAAAATGTGGATATAGTTTTACACTATTCAATTCTGCTTCTCACTCCACTGTATTCAAGTATACAGAATACACTAAGAAAATCTTTAGGGAATTTTTCTGTACAAACAGTAATTTCTATTCCGAAACAGAACGAGTGGAATGAGAGGATGTTTTGAATACTCACCAAAATAAGTTACAATAAATAAATAAACCACAAAAACCAAAAAGCAGAGTTGATCCAGCATTTATTTATTGATCTAGAAGATAATTTCAGATTATTAGTACAGCATGAAAAAGATACTTGAAGAGAGTACACTTTGTCTCTGTGAATCCACTCCCATTCCGTGTCCAATGTCTACTCCAGTATTTTTCCATGTTAACAGGCTGAGAGTCATGTTTTTATAGTCAGTGAAAACATGTCTTGCTCTCAGTAGCTTAAGATAAAAAAGCACTTTAGAAATCATTCCAAATTCCACACCATTGAAGAAACAGCTTTTGTTGCCTTAGACATTATTTTATCATTGGAACTCCATAAAAATTCATAGATCTGGATCTTGAAAAAATATGTTTGGGGGGAGAATTAAGTTCAGAGTATAAAAGATGATTTGTACATATATTAATTTTTACTGTGTATAAACTTTATATATATTTATCTAATCATTTATTTATACTTTGTATCAGTGATTTTTCTAATGTCACATATTTCCAACCTTAGGCAATATTGTTTAATTATATTGATATAAGGCAACTTCGCTTATCAAATTAAGCAAGATGACAGTGTATTTCTCTCAAAATGTAATAACAAATCACTGCATTATTTGTAAGAACATAAAATATTTTAATATATTTAATTGTATTAATACATATGTGATTTTTTTCTGTATTAAAAAGGTTTAAACTCCAACAAGGGTAAAAATATTTAGTTAAGTGAACATACACAACAAAAGATGGTATATAACAACTATCTCTAAAGTTGGATGATCAAACTATTAAAATAATACTTTATACATTTTATGTTTATGTTTACAGCTGTTGCACTCTGAGCATTTAGATAATTTTTTAAAGATAGATGACTATGTTGTAGAAAAAAAATCTAGATTCAAATCCATTTGCAGTCTACTGTATTCACTTCTCCAAATGATGTCAACACAATTAATACAATCTCATTATTATGCTGAAGGAAGTCATCCCAAGATCAAAGAATGAGAGCTGATACAAGTTATGATTAACACACTGTAGCTATTTAAATGTTCAGTGACTTCAGTTCATTTTACATGATCATTCATTTAATTATCATTTCTTGTTTGTGTCCATAGGTGATCAATTCTATTTATGAAGTGCAATTTTTATAGTGCTGCCAGTTCTTCTATTTTGTTGCTGTGTTTTGGGCTGAAGTCATTAATATTAATAATTGTGTAGTGCTATGCTTTTAAAAGGATGAGGATATTTTTATTTGTATGAATTTAGTTGCAGTCAATAAGTTGCACAAAAACTGGACAAGCTGATATTTATTTAATATCTCTTTGTCAATTTAATTTTATTTTCCTCATGTCTCAGGCTATTTGTTTTTTTTCTTTTTTAAGACTGTCAAAATTAGCAGCTGGCCAAAAAATTTTCAGTTAGCCTTTGGAAGCACATGACATTATAAAAACTTTATCTTGTTCATTGAATTGCACACCAATGACACGTACTTTTCAGTATGCACATTTTACTTAATAAAAAGTTAAATCAAATACACCCTTTACTTTTTTTTTTTTTTTTTGAGACAGAGTATCACTTTGTTGCCCTGGCTAGAGTGAGTGCCGTGGCGTCAGCCTAGCTAACAGCAATCTCAAACTCCTGGGCTCAAGCGATCCTCCTGCCTCAGCCTCCCGAGTAGCTGGGACTATAGGCATGTGCCGCCATGCCCGACTAATTTTTTTCTATATATTTTTAGTTGTCCAATTAATTTCTTTCTAATTTTAGTAGAGACGGGGTCTCGCTCTTGCTCAGGCTGGTTTCGAACTCCTGAGCTCAAACAATCCGCCCACCTCGGCCTCCCAGAGTGCTGGGATTACAGGCGTGAGCCACCACGCCCGGCCCACCCTTTACTTTTAATAGAGTGGTTTCAAATATATCTGCATATAAGGATTATCAGGACATTTTTATTTTATTTTATTTTCATACAATTTCCTGGACCATAGACTGGGAAACTCTGATTCAGAAGGGTGAAGTATGATTACCTAAAAATTTTTCAACATCTCCATGTGATTTTGATCACTTCTCTAATTTGAAACAACTCATATATGGAAATGAAGCAGAGGAAAGAACTTACACACCTATAAGCCGGAAGGATTCGGTAATAAATATGGATCGTTTACATAACAGTATATAGATCTGATGATTGTAATTTCTGAATAAATAAATAAGCATGGAAATAAGAGAAGTACAAGTAGCAGAACAAATAAATTGTGGGGTATACATATAATGCAACACACTACTACATCAATACTGAAGAAGATAGCAACTAAATGTATCTCACAAATACCATATTTAGCAAAAGGAAAGAAATTTGCAGAAACATATACATTTATAATCCATGTAAATAGAATTTAAAGTGCAAAACATACTGTATATTACTTAAGTATATATAAGTGAGTACATAGGAATAAAAAAACACTGAACCCAAGATAGTATTTACCTCCGATGGAGAGAAGAGGAAAGATACTGAAGCGATCCAACAACTTGGTAAAATTGATTTCTTTTCTTAGCGGTAAACTATTTTTCATTGCTATTGTTATAGTGTTATTACTATCATTTGTGTTTGAAATATTTCCTAAGAAATAATGTCTATAAAGTAAATAGATTATGGAATATAGTCTGATCTTCCTTTTCACACATGCGGGGTGCGGGAGGTAAAGAGAGCAACGTTTGTTTTCTCTTAATGCAATAAGTTTAAGAAGTCAAAAATCTGCTGAATAGTTATTGAAAGAATTGAGGAAAAGCCAGAAATTAATGAAGGAAATTTCTTTAAGATTACCTTAAATGCCTTGAATTGTTTTTTTTCTCCTTTCGTCTAATGGATGCCATGAGGGAAGCTTATTCATTTAAAATAGTAAGTATGCAAAATAACAGTAAAAGTTTTGCATGTGTGTTCTTTATTAGTTTGCAATGTCATAATTTTTCTTAAATTAATTCACCATTTCTTTACCTCACTAAAAATCACTAAAGGGAAAATTCATTTGGATTCGAAGACTAGGATGTGTGTGACAGGTAAGATTTGAATTTATGTGTATCATGCCTCCCTCCCACCCCCAACATCCAAAAAACACACAAATGACACAAATGCACAGCAGTAGTTGCAAATTACTTTCTGAAAGGAAAGAAACACATTTTTTTTTCCATTTTGACTTTAGAGGACTTATCTAAAAACCCAGTTGAACTCCTTACTTGTAAACAGGCTATTTGTGAAAGTCACCTCTGAGGAAAACCAATCAGCCAGATAAGTTATTGGTTCATTCTGGCCAGAAGAATATAACTATACATATATAAAATATACATATACATATATATATATTCTGAAATAATGCAATTTTTCTAGGTATTTCATAAGACCTTTAATAATTTCAATAATACATTATAAAATCTACATTTGCCTGTATAAAAATTGTGATTCACTGGCTTACTTCATACCTTGATTCTCTTTTACAACACAGAATTTCACTTCAGTGTCACACCAATAACACCATTGCTTACCAACTAATGAACACTGATCTGGACACTTCCTATTCCACTACAGTTTAAAGGAATCTTGAGTGCCTTCAGCAAATTCCTCTTAGAAGTGTTTGATTTTACTTTAAAATAGCAACAATTGATAGTCATCCTATCTCAGCTGAAGAATGTTACACCTGCAATCTGTAAAAACAAGATGTGAAAGGATATATTCCAAATGTTAAAAAGTGTTTTGCTTTTTATTTTTCCCTGGAAATAAAGACTGTAAAAAATTTTCACTTTCTGATTTATAACTGATTTTTTTCTGATTTGATTTTTAATGAACATTTTTGAAATAGTAGACAATAAATATATTTTTATTTTTTAAAAAAAGTCTACAGGATATAAAATAGGGCAAAGTTTCTAATTTGTTTGAAATGATCTTGGAAAAACAGTGATTTGCTACTAAATTATCAACAACTTACTCACATTTGATCTTTGCATAAGTTTCTAATTGTTATTACACCACTTAAAAATTATACACATTGATTAATATTGTTTTGCAAACATATGACCCCTTAATAGAATTTAATGGTTTAATTATACCCTATATGTAATATTTTCAATTTATTAAAATTATATACTCATGAAAAATCTACATTATATAAATGAATGGAAAGATTTGAAGAAACAAGCTTGAATTTTATCACATTTTAATGGCTGAAAAGGGAGATTATTTTCTTCTTTTATAATATACCTAGAAGTTCAATTGACAAGATAGTTTCATGTACTTTCCTACAAATGAAGACATTTCACATTAATCTATGTACTAAAACATGGTAATGTCCCAAATGCTATAGAAACACTTAGTTTAATGTGAGACTGACACTCCATATGTATCTGAGGATTTTGTAATTTAAATATAAAAATTAATTCATAAATCTTTTTATATTTATAGCAGCATTGCCAGAGCTGATCAGAAATGAACTGTTTTACAAATTATCAATGGGTTTAAAAATATGATCTAATAATCATAACACCAGAGATAGTGTAAATGGAGAGATAAGACTCTTTCAGACATCGGCCTAGGCAAATAATTTATGAAGAAGACCCCCAAAGCAATCACAACAGCAACAAAAATAAACAAATGGGATCTGATCAAATAAAAAGCTTGTGCACCACCAAGGAAACTATCATTAGAGCGAATAGACAACCTGCAGAATGGAAGAAAATATTTGCTTTCTACATATCCAATAAAGGGTTGATAACAATCGATATAGAATGAACTTAAGAAAATCAACAAGAAAAAATCAAACAACCCCATCAATAAATGGGCAAAGGACATGAACAGAAATTTTTCAAAAGAAGACAGACTAATGGCCAGCAAAATAAAAAAAAGTGCTCAACATATCTAATTGTTAGGGAAATGCAAATCAAAACTATAAAGAAATATTACCTAATTTCAGTGAGAATGGTCCTTAACAAAAAGTTCCAAAACAACAAATGCTGGTGTATATGTGGAGAGATTGGAACCCTACTACACTGCTGGTGGGACTGCAAATTAGTACAACCCCTGTGGAAAGTAATTTGGAGATACCTCAAAGAGCTAAAAATAGAAATACCATTTGATGCAGCAATCCCACTACTAGGCATCTATCCAAAGGAAAAAAAGACATTCTATAATAAAGACATCTGCACTTACATGTTTATAGCAGCACAATTCACGATTGCAAAGATGTGGAAACAATCCAAGTGCCCATCAATACATGAGTGGATTAATAAAATGTGGTATATGTCTACCATGGAATACTATTAAATTACAAAAAACAATGATGATCTAGCACCTCTTATATTATCCTGGATAGAGATTGAGCCCATCCTTTGAAGTGAGATAACACAAGGATGGAAAAACATACACCACATGTACTCACCATCAAATTGGTACTAACTGACCAACACTAAGCTGTTCACGTGGTAGTAATACTCATTGGGTGTCAGTCAGGGTGGGAAACAGGGGGTAAACCCACAACTAATGGAAGTGGAATGTACTGTATTGGGGAGGGACACGCTTATAGCTCTGGCTTGAGTGGGCCAAACGCTGTACATGTAACCAAAATGTTTGTACCTCCATAATATTCTCAATAAATAAATAAATAAATGGAGACACAAACTTTATCTTTCTATTGTTGGGGTTGTGTTGTTTTTTATAATTCTTCCTCCTAGATTTTGTCTTCATCTTGTAACTGCTCCAACAAAAGGATTATACCATCAATTTTAGTATATTCTGTTATTCACGTAAAAATACAACCAGTTCAATATGCAGAGAAGAAACTATTTAGTAAAGTTTACTATTGCCCATATTCTCCTCTACAACACTAAATATATCCAGGTTTATTTTTTCATTATGATTGATCTCTAAAATATTCCTTATTATACATAACAATGTGCATATGTATGACAAAAAGATGTTAAAGGTGTTAAATAAAGATAATTGAGAGGTAAAGAGAATGTAATTCCCCTGTAAAAATTAATAGACAATAAAAACCCTAAAAAAAAAACCCTAAAAGAACAAATGCACTGATGATTTTTTTTTTTTTTTTGAGACAGAATCTCACTGTGTTGCCCGGGCTAGAGTGCTGTGGCATCAGCCTAGCTCACAGAAACCTCGAACTCCTGGGCTCAAGCGATCCTCCTGCTTCAGCCTCCCGAGTAGCTGGGACTACAGGCATGCGTCACCATGCCCAGCTGATTTTTTCTATATATTTTTAGTTATCCAATTAATTTCTTTCTAATTTTAGTAGAGACGGGGTCTTGCTCTTGTTCAGGCTGGTCTCGAACTCCTGAGCTCAAGCAATCCGCCTGCCTCAACCTCCCAGAGAGCTAGGATTACAGGCGTGAGCCACCGCATCCGGCCGATGATTTTTAAATGAACAAGATTATACTATAAATTTTTATGTTAAAATTCAAAATTACATTATGATAAGTCGAAAAAATAAATCATGAAATTTTCAAACTTGAGGGGAAATTTTAGCTGTTCTAATTTCCCTTCTCCATTTTATAGCTGAACATAATAAGCTCACCAAAGATTAAGCCACTTGGCCCAATTCAAACTAGTTCTAGAGAGCTGATCACATACTAGATGATATGACTGTAGTTACATGTTTCATTGAACTCAAGGTTTATTTCTTGTTATTTTCTGTTTGTGGAGCTCAAAATTTTTAGCTGTCACTCTTGTACTAAAAATAGCAGTAACATTATTATTCATTCATTTTGCTAGTATTTCTTGAGCATCTTTTATTTGCCAGATAGTCTACTAGGACTAAAAACTCATTAGAGAAAAGAGCAGTCAAGTTCTCTTACTCTCACAAGATGAATAATAAAATGATCAATAAACAAAAAATAATTTCCAAATTATAATTGCAACAAAGAAAATAAAAACATGGCTACATGCTGGAGAGTGAGTGGAGGAAAATGCTTACTTAGTGTGATCAGCTAGGGCCTTTGAGCCAAGACTTCAAAGATGAGGAAGAGCTAATTTTGAAAAGATATTGCACTAAAGGGTTCCAAGTGGAAAGAATAGGAAGTGCAGAAACTGTACAGGAAAAATAAGCTTGGGTTTTTGAGAAACAGTGAATTATAAGTGAGAGTGGGAAACTGGAATGGGAGGCTATCAGGATGGCAGTCAGTCCTCAGCTTATGAAAAATCTTTTAGAAACGGTAAGGAGTTTGGGTTTTATTTCACATGCAAATGGAAGCCATAGGAAGATTAAAGGTAGGAAACCATCATGTTCTGATTTTCATTTTGAGAGATTGCTCTGGTTGCTCGTAGATGATAGATTGCAAGACAGTAAGAGGACTCACATTGAGGTTTGCAGCAAACTAACGCTTCTGTCAAGAACAATTGTGTTCTTTGTTCAAGAAAAAAGCTTGTTAAAACACCAAACAACAACAACTTCTGCAACGACTACTATTTTAAAGCATGAGGGAGCAACTAAAGCCAGCAGGACTTCATGAAACATGATCCCAGGAAAAAGGGAAAAGCACTGAAATAAATCAATATTTCTCCCAATATTCTCTCTTAGGGCATTTGCTGATCCCCTGTACTGGCCAAGTGTGTGTGTGGGCAGGGTTGGGGTAGAATGGAGTATGAGGAATGATCAAGCACAGAGCAGACAGAAAGATTCAAATACTCTAAATAAATCATTTTGGTGGTGATAGCATTCATAATGCTGTTATGAGACTGTATTATGGGATAAAGCATAAATATATATAACAAGAATTAGTAAGTAAAATATAACCTTCAAAACAGAGAAATTTGCAAAAAGTCATGAGATTCTTTGCCAATAAACTTGAAAATCTAGATGAAATAGATTTAAAAATATGATTTACCAAGTTAAATAAAGAAATTTTAAAAACATAGTTCTATATTTAAAAACGTACAGAAATTTATAAAAGAGATGCCTAACAAAATGCACCAGGCCCATATGAGCCCACATGATCATAATATAAAAGTTATAGATCAGAAAATTCCAATGTTATTTAAGATATCCAAAGCATCCACACTAAGGAAAAGTTCCAAATTCTTTTTATGAAATGTATACAAAAATAGCAAAATCTCAGAGAGATCGCACATAAAAACACAAGAAAATTATTTCATTCAGTACTGATGCTAACACACAAAATCCAATTGCACATTAAAAAACAGGATGCACAATATATAAGAATAACATCTATTGGATGTTGGGCAAGGGCGGGGGAGGAGGGAGGAGGGGACAGGTATATGTGTACACAAAGAGTGCAATGCGCACCACGCAATAGGATGGACATATTTGAAACTTGGACTGAGGAGGGGAGGAGGGGCAAGGGCAACACACGTAACCTAAACATCTGTACCCCTATATTATGCTGAAATAAAAAAATAATAATAATTCAGAAAAAAGGTAATAGAAAAGAAAAAAACCTTCCCACTTAAAAAAAATATAAGCCCAAATGGCTAATTTTTCTAAACATTTAAAAAATAATGTTAAATTTATACATATTCTTCCAGATAAATAAATAAAATAATGTATATGTCTCCAACTTGTGTTATGAGGCCAAGATAACCTTTATACCAAACCTGACAAAAAACAATTAAAAACAAAACCACTATCACAAAATAAATACAATATTAGCAAATCCACTCCAACAACAGGTAAAATGTATCATACAACACAATCAAGTTAGATTTTTGGGGGGAACAGAAGGTTGCTTTAATATTCCAAATCTATCTTTATAATTCACCGCATTAATAAAATAAAGAAGAAAAGTTATATGTCAATTTCAATCGATAACAGATAAAGCATTTAATAAAAGTCAACATCCATTCATTATAAAAACTCAGCCACTAGGCATAGAAGTGAATTTCCTGATAAAGTAAATTTTCTGTTAAAGTGAATTAATCTGATAAAGGTATATATGAAAAGCCTATAGCAAGCATCATAATTGTTTTGTGTTATTACGTTATTTGATTAAGTTTCAAGCACATCCTTGTTTACTTCCCTTTGTGCTTGGGAGTTGGGACTCTGCAAATCATATTTCTGCTTCGCCAGCCAGCTCCATCTTCAGCTGAACCAACAAGGGGCACGAGGCAGAGGCTACATGGCTGGAGGAGGAGGAAGGGGCTTTCTCCCTCCTGTTTCTGTTTGTATTCATACATCAGAAGGTTCTTCATCCTGGCAGTGACAGTTGTTTCTAACTGCGGCTGTTGATTCCAATGCGGTTTTTTCCTGCTTCAGAGTGTCTCATCAAGCCTCTGCAGGGACCCCAAGACCAGCTCTGGAGTTGCCCTGTTCTTAGAGGTCAGAATCCCAGCCCCAAGGAGCCCTTTTCAAGGTCCCAAGGCACCAGCACCAGTCAGGCAGTGCCCTGTCCTCAGGGATCCATGACCTGAATCCTTGGAGACCCTCATTTAAGCTTTTAAGTTTTACAAATATCAATCTCTTCCGTTTGTTTTCCCAGCACCAGGGTAGTGGCTGTTTCCTACGGTAACACATCTGTGACACCTGGTGTCCTCTCTTGGCCTTTTCTCTTCTCCAAAAGGAGGTTAACAGTTCTTTAAACTAAATTCTTTTCCTTAAAATAACTGATATGGTTTGTGGATCCTAACCGACACTGACTAATACAAACGATTAACGGGAAAATGTTGAAAGCTGCTCCCAGTGAGAATGGGAATTAGCAAGGGTACTGCTGACATTCCTTCTACAAAACAGCATACCACCAGACCTAGCCAGGACAGTAAGACCAGAAAAAGAAGCAAAAGGGAGAGTGATTGAAAAGAATATAAAATCACTTTGACAATATCACTGTATACATAAAAAATACAAAAGAATATGATTAACTTAAATATATTATAAATTTAACATTTAATATTACAAAGTATTAAAATGAATAAGTGGATTTAGCAAGATTGCTAGATAAACATATCCAGGTCAATATAGAATTTTTTTTCTCAAATACCAAAAACAAATAATGAGAAAATAGGTTTTTATAAAAAGATAACACAATAGTATCAAAACCATCCAATAGCTATACATTTAACAAAAGATGTACAAAGAATTATCAACAGAAATTTCAAAAGACCTAAGCAAACAAAAGAATCACATCCACTGACCAGGAGTACCCCTTTTTACTGCTATGAATGGAAAATAAATTTCTGTTGTGCCAATGAAATTGAGATATTTATTTGTTACATATGTTATTAGATTAGGATTACAAATGTTTTGGCTAGAAATGCATGCCAATGTGACATTATTTTCTCAGATACCAAATAATTGTCTATCCCCTAAAATGAGGTTTGATTAGGTTCCATTTTAAAGAGTTTTCATTAAAAGTCAGTCTCTTTCACTCTGCTTATTTCAGCAAGCCACAAGCTTTCCTATTTGTTAGGCCTCAGGAATAAATTGTGCCAAACTGGTCCCAAGATCACTCTCATGTCCAAGGGAAGAAGCCCGGGAGGAACACCTATTTCATCATATTTGTTTCCTTAATCTCTTGTTTAGTCCTGTTAAAGGCAGAGTATCAAAGATAAATTTGCCTTCCTTGCCCACTGATACTTTAGAATCTCAGCTCTGATCTACAACTTCTGAGCAGTTGATCACGTGATCCTCCCCCCCAGCCCAGCTAAGTGGGACTGTGACCCAAAGCCAGTGATTTATTGGTTCATCAAAGACAAATAAGATTCTCTCTCTTCTGGGGCTGGAAGTTCAATCATATCCACTTTAAGCCACGTTCATACCAATAGGAAAACCAGTCTATGAAGAGAAGCTAGAGAATAGTTCTCAATCTGGAGAAAATCAGGAACCTCAGAGCATTTGGAGACAGAGACTAAAAGAGACACCACCCAGCAGTTTTCCTCTCTCTTTGAGGCCTAGCTATGCTTCCTGAAAATGAATCCCATGAGACTTTCCTATGGGCTTCCAACGAATCCTTTATTACTTGAGCTAATTTGAGTTGGCTTCAGATGTTTGTAACAAAATAGATCCTGACTGAGGCAGAGAGTGTTATGACACTATTTAGCCAGGAGTCCGAAGAAGAGATGAATCCTGTCTTCCCTCGGTGATCCTTCTGTCAAAGCACAATTTTCAAAATATTAAAAACCTAATTTTCATATAGATAGATAAGTAAGCACATGTCAAAGTTTTATTCAACTCATTAACGAGAGAACCAGCAGGATGACACAGCCAGTTTGAAAGAGAATATGAGAAAATAGGGCTCCTGGAGTCGGCGAGAGAAGAAAAGAATGCTGAAGGAAGTAAGATTGCAAATTCACACACAAAATTGGTTAATATCTAAGAGAGTACTAAAACCACAATGTTTGGAGTTGTCTTCTCTACTGGACAGAAAATTAAAATCACCGTCTTATTAGTATTGTAAATGGCCAAGCCCAAATCAATGGTACAAACTATGTTGCATTCCCCCAGAGACTGAGAGGATCCTTAAGCAAGCATCTCAAGATCAATGCTTCTCAAACTGTTTGAAAATACAGATTCCTGGGCCCTGCACCCAGAAGTTCTGATTCGGTAGGTCTTGGGCAGGGCCTTAGAATTTGCATTTTAACAAGTTCCCATGTGACACTGTTAGCCAGCAAGCCACATTTGCAATAAGATGGCCTTAGATGACATTGAAAGTTCATACAGTAATCTTTTGGTTTTATTTCCAAGTTTTGAGTAATTTTCTTAACTCTTCACTCAAGGTCCACAAGGGAGATCTAATCTCCAGATGAAGGCTAAATAGCACTTTACTCTTGGCTGAAGATTTGAGTCTGAAACTGAGTGAAGAACTTAGATGAACAAAGCGAGGTCGTTGGGGAGGGATCTTTTTTCCTGTGCTGGGTAGGTCTCAGTAGCATTGAACCAAAGCAGGCTCTTGGCCATTTTTCCCCAAGCTCGTTTTTGAGTCTCTGGTCTTACCATTGCAATGCAAAGGAAAAGCTCATTCAAGCCACACCAGACAGTGACAGAGGAATAGGAACTAAGGAGGAAGGGAGAAAGCAAATTCCTTTAAAAGTCAGGAACCAAGCTGGTATAGGGCTGCCTTCCCAGGAGATGTTGGTTTGGTGCCACAGTAGAAAAGAGAGTATTCAAAATGAGAAGAGAAGACATAACCAGGCCTTCTCCCAAGAGAGCAGTTTGACCCTATTCTGGCTCTAAGGGATAAAATTGCAGGACACCTGACTAAATTTGAATTCACATAAACGATGAATAATTTGTTAGTGTAAGTATGTTTCAAATATTGCATGGGACATACTTACACTAAAAAAAAATTGTTCACTGTTCACTGATAGTCAAATGTAACTGAGCATCCTATATGTTTCTTTGTTAAATCTGGCAATCTTAGCAAGGGAATATCTCAAAATGGCCACACCATGTGCTGTGGCCCTTTAGTACAGGATACAAACTCAAATGCCCGTGGCTACCAGGAGGATGGTGTAATTGAATCAATCACATTGCAGCAAATTGGAGCCTGCATGCCACCATAAACGGGGTAGCTGTCACGCAGTTCCCACCTATTGCCAGGAAAAGGATTACAGGCCCAGTGTTACTAGGTCTGATTTTTCAAAATATGCCAGAAATTCAGTTTTGTGTAAAACTTTCCAATGTTTGGCTATTAGGAATTAATTCCATTTTTTAAAACATTGAGCAGGAATAAGAATCTCAGCCTCCTGTAGATTTGACCCATTTAGTGTTCTCAAATCTCACCAAAGCAGGTCAAAAAAAACTCCTCCCTGGGTCTGTAGTTTGGTCTTAAGACATTGCATATGGGATGGAAAGAGATGAGAAAAGAGGAGGCCAATTTGTCCAAACTTCCCAAGAGGAGAGAATAACCTTAAGCTTCTTCTCCCAGATACCAAACTCCCCAGTTTTTCATTCTTGTCTTGGTTAATCCTAAAAAAAAAAAGATTAGTGAGCAAGTGGTGGTCAGCCCACCAGGCTGTGCTGCTGGCTTTCATTGGCAGCCACCTGGCACGAGGGTCTCAGTCACATCTCTCTTACCTCCCCCATTTAGACAACACATTCTTGAAGTCAGAGGATGGAGTTGAATCTATTTATATCCCTAGGACAGTACTTTGTGCAGAGTGGAGGATCACTGGTTGTGATGAATGCTTTTAGCTTTTGTATATCTGAAAACACCTTTATTTCACCATTATTATTTAAAAGATAATTGGTGGAATCATGAAGAATTCCAGTTGACAGGTTGTGTTCTCTCAGTACTGTACTTTAATAATGTTGCCCAGCTGTGTACTTATTTGCATTTGATTCTGACAATTAATCCACTATCATTCTCATTTTTGTACAAAATATGTCTTTTCTCTGGCTGCTTTTAAGATTTTCTTTTTATCACTGATTTTCAGCAATTTGACAATGATGTCTTTTGGAGTATTTTCTTCATGTTTCACATGCTTAGGGTTTGTTGAGCTTCTTGGATCCCTGGGTTTATAGTTTTTGACACATTTGGAAATGTTTTAGCTATTATTCCTTAAATAATCTTTCTGTTCCTCTTCTCCTCCTTCAGGATCTCCAATCACACGCACATTAGGCAATCTGAGGTTGGCCCACAGCTCAGGGGTGTAATATTTTTTTGCTTTTTTAATTCTTTTTTCTCTGTGTGTTTCATTTTGCTTATTTTCTATTGCTGTGGCTTCCAGCTCACTAATGTTTTCTTTTATGCTGCCTAACTGGCTATTAATCTCATTCCATGTATGTTTCATCTCAGATTCAGTTTCCGTCTACACAGGGAAGTGTTGGATCTGAGGGAAATGCCATCCTCTCTAATGCACCCTGGCCTTTTCCACTGCTCTGAACTTCATGTAACATCAGTAAGATTGAAAACAATCTAGAAAATCAAAATACAAACCCAAGAAGGAAACAAGATGTCTTTCTTTCAAAGTTGTGAGTTATTTGGGGTGAGCAAGCTCAATAGTCACTGCTCAGGAGTTGGAGAGGGATGGACGGGAGGGACCAACATTCTACGTCTTGTTTGGAGGACTCGTATTTCATTCCTCCTGGAGCATGAACCTCCAAAACGGGATCTGTTGTTCTGCTTTCACTCTGTGCTTCCTATGTGAGAGAACAGGGAAGAAATTGGAGGGGAGAATGGAGACAAGAGGAAGAGGGTAACCCCTTCATAATCCACCTTCTTGCTGTCAAGCTGCAGGGTCAGGCAGACCTGGAATTGAATCCCAGCTGTGCCCCTTACAGGTTGTGTCACCTTGGCAAGTAGCTTCACATCTCTATGCCACGGGTCTTCATCTGCAAAGCAGGGATAATATTGCTGGCCTCCTGGGACTGTTATGAGGAATAAATTAGGTCATGTTGGACAATGCATGCAAAGCATAGTGTTTAACATGGAGAAATCTGTACTGAATATATATTTGTTGTCTGATCATCACCCTCATTTTTTGTTATTGTCATTACAAGGATAATGGGATTAAAGATGAAAATCTAAGTGAACTAATCAACATGGAAATAACTTTGGGAGTTGGAATTACAGGTGCTTTTTATTTTCTGACTCTATCTAAAATGAACATTCATTTATTTTTTTAATCAGAAAAAAATAAGATAAGTTATTTTTAAAAGTTGATCAGTATTCTTTTGGGATTCCCTTGAGCTCACACTGGGAAAAGCTCTCTATTTCTCACCTCTTCCTGCCCAAAGAAGGAACAGCTGCATTGGCTGCAAGCACCCATAGCAGTAGGTCCTAACACCCTCTTTTCAATGGCATCCATAGCTTCCTAAGAATCTGGGAGCTGCAGAGAACAGAACACCCCTCTTCTGCCCTGATGCTTTCAGATTTGGCCACAGAGTTTTTAGACACCAGACAAAAACATCGGCTCCAGACTGCGTTGGTTACTACCAAACACAGAGCAAGAATACTTGACCCCAGCCAGAGTCAGTGCTAGGGTGAGGTGAGTGAGATGCCCAGGGTGCAAACTGTAAGGCGGTGCTGATGGTGCATGGACACGACCCTGAGAATGAGCGCGTCCCTACGTTTTGCACCCTGGGCATTGGTCAGTACCTTAAAAGCACCTCACCCACTCCACCTTAGTGGCTCCACCCAACCATGACCATGTCCATGAGGACAGCCAGGACCCCATGCAGCCTCCCACCCCATCCTTCCCCACTCCCTGGGAGAGAAAGAGGATTTATTGAATGGTTACTTGTGGCAGGGATACTGTCTAGACATCCAAGGGAAAAGCTACCATCCAAAACCCTGAGGGTGTATGCACTGGAGGGAGCAAAGCAGCTCTGGGCTCCAACCCAGGGGAGACAGTGTTGTTATGTCTTGTCCTGCTCCTGGGGTTATAATCCCTTTGGCACGGGCAGTCTGTCCCCCTTACTGCACAGTGTGTGCTGTTTCTCTGCCCATGGGGTTCTGCAGGGGGAACCAAACCAAACAGCTCTCCTGGCCAGAAGCTGAGCTCATCAGCAGTTATTTTCTTCACAAGCAGGGACCAGGCCCCCATTGGTGGTAACCTTCTCTCCCCGTTTGTCTACAGGAATCCTCCCCTCTCTCAGTTACACAAAGATCGGTGATATTATTGCCTCCAGAGGACAACAGACCGACCCCCGCCCCACTCTCCAACCCTCTTCTACCTGCCAGGACAACAGCCCCCCTTCAAGAATCTTTGGGTTTTCTGACTTTTTCCATGGTCTTTTTGGTTTGTATAGGTCAACATAATTCTTAGTGTTGAAAGCGGTAGATGATTAATTTCTGCTAATGATTTTCTGCCTTGCCTCCTAGATGCCTTTCAGTAACTTCAACCACAATTTCAGCATTAAATGATTGAGCGCTTCCCTTGTTGCCTGAGGAATTCGCTGCCCGGTTTATCTATTTTGCCCACTGAAACTTCCCTTTGTCCTTAGCTGCGGTTTCCTTCTCTTCTCCTCTGACATTCCGTGTCTCTGGGTCTTCTTTTCTGGCCTCTGCCCATGTTGCTGCTCCATTTGCTCCTCCGCCTCCCTACCCTAGAGTCAAAAAGACTGGTAATAATAAAAAGAAAGTCTGGTTCTTCTGTCTTTGGCATGCCCTGTGAATCCCTGTCAGTACCTAGCAATTTAACAGATGTCACTTTTAGTAAAGATCATTCTTACCAATTCTGCTTCCCCCAGCTGGGTTCCTTGAATGGCCCTTGATAAATGTGTACAAGATCGTGTCATTCCTGTCGTCGTATCTTCTGGACTTGTTTTCCTTACTCCGCAACGAATGACACCTGGGTCTCAGAAAACAGACCCAGATGTGTCCTGAAGCTTCTCATGTCCTGGCTGGGCTGTAAAGGACTCCCCCACCGCTTGCACGCATCGCTGAGGCTGGCACCGCAGAATGCAGAACGGGGACCTTTAGCCTGAGTTCACCCCAGAGTTTTGTCTCGCTAAACAGCCCAACACGGTCCTGCCTGCCCTTCCTTCAGCAATTGCCATGTTTTGGGAACCAGAATTACTGTCTGAAAAGTCTCACACTCAGATCCCCAGATACATGTAGCTGAGCTAACTAAAAGATAGAGAATATCCACTGTTAAAATTTATAGAGGAGAATTAGCACCTGATACCTACATACATTATTCTGCCTCTTGGGCCAATCTAAGTTTTTTTTCCCACTTGTTTGAGTTTGTCCTTAAAGCAGAGAGAAACTTGGTGAGTCATGGAGAATCTGAGAGCATATTCAAAGCCTCCAATGATTACCTTCTACCCACCGCGTGAGAGAAGGTGGCTGGTAACACAGATGTTTAAAGCATGGCCTAAGTTGGTATCTGGCCAGAGACATCAATGTTCCTGTGAAATGATCATCATATTGGTAATTTAAAATTAGCAGTGTATTTGGTTTCATTAACTCCAAATCAAGATAAGCAGCTTTGAAATTGCTTTTCTCAGTAAACAAATTCAATGCCTCTAAGAAAAAAAAAAAAAAACTGAAGGGGATGTTTGTGGATGAAGAAATATCCCTGGGCAAGGAAGTACAAACAGACCACGCTAATAGGACACTGAATAATGGTTAGCATAAACGGTTTGGAGCGATGACTAAATAGAGTCCCTGATGTCAGATCTGCCTGGAGCAGCTAAATGAAGGGAGATTTTCACCCCATAACTGTTGGATTCTGGCCCATTAAAAAGCTGATTCATTTTGCCTCCTAGTACCCTCTTCTTTTAATTTCTGTTCATTCGGCCCACTCTTGATGATTCAACACTCATTATTCTACTGGTTTATTCCAAAAACATTTATTGAGCACTTATTTCACTCATAGCACAGCAGAAATACAAAGGTGAAAAAGTTAGTCTGTACTCTCAATGATGTTAGAGTAACCAGGGAGATATACAAGTGGATAAAAAAACTGAAAGTCAGGAAAAAAGGTTATCATTGTTATGAAAGTGATATAAGAAAGAACAAAGGGAGCAATAAGCTCTGAGTAGATGACGTTTATTTTGACCTAAGTCATGTTCCCAGTTAGTTGTCTAACAGGCGCCTTGTGATTTTCCAAGAGGGAGTTACAGGGTTCCTTGTTTCCCAAACTCATGTTCATAGCACATGGTGCCTTCACTTTTGGAGAACTAGTGACCTCCTCGCTGAACTCAATTTGGAAAATGCTGAAGAAAGACATCTATTGTGCAGAGAAGATGTGTTCGGAAAGGGGCCTGGAGCTTTCCTGCCCAGAGGAAACTGGCTTAGCCATCTTTGCTGCATCTGGGTTTCTCTGAGGCAGCAATGTTGTCCGGTCCGTTTCACATGCTGGTGTGTTTCATGTGGGGCCAAACTGGTGCCTTGGCAATTAATCCAACCTGAATACACGGGAGGGCCCCTCAAGACTTTTGTTTCCTTTTGCCATTAAGCATGTTTACCCACATGTCAATGTGCATAAATGTTTGGAGGCAAAGTGAACCAATAACACATTGTAAAGGCAAAACCACTGTGTCCCTACTTGCTCATCTATAAAAGGACATGTTTCCCATTTGCAAACTCCAAATATGCCAATTGCAAAGGTGAATAAAAAGAAAAACAAAACATTCTACCCACTGAAAAAATAACACGTTTCAGATAATAAAAAAGTAAAATTTGTCACAAGATTATTTTTTATATGAAGTTGGTTCATGAATTTTGTTTACGATTCACACAGATTTTATAAATCTGAATTGTATCCAAATGTGCCTGATTGAGCAATAGGACTCTTGAGAAGGATGACCATCTTGGGACCAGTTTCCATCAATATTCCTAATGGCTGATATTTGTATTGTGTCTGCAGTTTGCAGAGTACTTTTGTATTCATGATTTCACTTAATCCTCACAGATCATCCTTAATCCTATTAGGTAGTTAGGACGGCTCTTACTCCCATTTGACACATGAGGATACTGAGGCTTGGAGAGGTAGTGGCTTTCCGCCCACGCCATGTGCTCAGCTGGGGAGTATCCGCTACTGAGCATCAGAGGTGGCCCTGACACTCTCACTCTAGCATCCTCTCCACATCCCCCATGCTGCCTCCTAGGACAAGTGTTAGATGCTTTAAGTACCAGACATCCCAAGGGGACAAGGAATGTCCTATCCATCTCATTAATTCTATGTTGTATTCATTCCTTCGGCAAACCCTCACGGAGTGTTGCTAGGCACAGGAGATACCGTGGTGGCAGAACATACATACCCCCATCCTCATCCAGTTCATGGTCAGCTGGAGAAGACACAACGAAACAAGCACCAATAATAGAGTGTGGTCATACTATGACAGGGCAGCCATGGGGGTCACTGGCCTAAACTCAACACACCCATTGTCTACACCATTCAACTGTCCCTGGTCTTCACTCCCTTTTATATAATAGTAATAACAATCATGTACTAAGTGCCTATTATGTGCCAGATGCTGTATCTGGCTTAGATACATTCTCCCATTGAAGTCTCACTACAACCCCTACAGAGTAGCTATTAGGCTTTCATTTTATAGATGATGACTTTGGAGCTCAGAGAAGTTGAATGACGACATATTAGTTACGTATTGCCATGTAACAAATTTCCCCAAAACTTAGTGGCTGGAACAACAACATTTATTATCTCACAGTTTCTGTGAGTCAGGGATCTCGGCATAGTTTAGCAAGGTCCTCTGCGTGGGGTCTGTCACAAGGCTGCAACCAAGGTGTCAGCAGAACCACAGTCATGTCAGGGCTCAACTGCAGAAGGATCTGCTTCCAAGCTCACTCACATGGTAGTTGGCAGGATTCAGTTCCCCACGGGCTGGTGGCCCGAGGGTCCCAGTTCCACACCAGTTGGCTGGAGGCCATGCTCAGTTCCTTGTCACGTGGGCCTCTCTAGAGGGCCACTCACAATGTGGCAGCTTGCTTCTTCAGAGTCAGAGAAAGGGTGCAAGCAAGGCCAAAGTCACAGTCTTTTACAGCCTAATCTCCAAAGTGACATCCCATCACTCCTGCCGTACTCTATGCATTAGAGTCACTAGGCCCAGACCACAAACACACAAAAGGAGAGGCTCACACAGGGAGCACACATCAGGAGGTGGGGTCACTGGAAGCCATCTCATCACACTTGCCAGCAGCTAATGTGTAGTATCTCCAGAACCCAAGTCCATGTCTGTCTGACTTGCAAAACCCATGCTCAACACACCAAGTGACAGCCTCACAGGTCCCCAACATGTACATCGTTAATCCTGTTAACAGTTTCCTAAGCACTATTACATACATGATTTGTTTCATTCAAGATACACAAAGGCAGGTAATTTAGTTCTCATTTTGTAAAGGAGAAAACTGAAACTCACAGAGCATAAATAGCTCATGGGCTTGTGTAAGTTATTACAATTTTTAGTGTTGAAGTTTAATGACTTTATAGTGTTGGAGCTTAAATGACTTGCCCCAGTTCACACCTGATGGATCTTAAGTGTAGGTTTTCTGCTTCCAAATTCCAGGAAGGTCAAAGCCACAACTGTATCTTTCATTGATTTCTACCCATTTTTAGCTCCTATCCCCCTTCCATCTGTGACCAACAGTGTTAGCGCCTCTGCAAACCCATCACATGGAACCGTGGGCTCCCATGGCTTCCGGGTGTGATTGCAGCTCCAAGACCACCATGAGGGTGACATTGGGGATAAGGCGAGAACAGGAGCTCTGAGAACTTTGGGATAGCCCCCAAATGTTGGACACAGCTCTCACTCCCCTGCCCCTGGATCACAGGGTGGGTTTTATAGAATTAGAAGTGGGAAAATGTCCACCCAGTACTCAAAAGGAACATCAGTCTTACTTTCATTCTTTTGCAGATAGCTCTGGCTCCTCTTTCTAGTCTCTCCACAATCACAACCAATCACTACCAATCACTAAGAACTCCCAAATACCTTTCAAATCCACTCTCTGTTGCCTGATCAAGGCAACAGCCTTCTACTGAGTGGTCTCCCTGTCTCTGCTCTCCACCCTGAAATCCATTCTCCACAGCACCCATAGTGAGCTTTCTGAACTCTGATCTTGAAACTTTCCTGCTTAAAACCTTCCCTGGTCTCTCGTCGCTCCCAGCATAATGCTGATGTTCCTGACCGTAGTGACAAGGCCCTGCCCCTCTGGCCCCTCCTTTCCCTGCCTTAGCACTCACTGTCCTCCCATCATCCCTTCTGCTCCAGCCACCCCCACCTGGCAAGGCCACTGTCTTTCATGCGCCATGCCCTTTCTCATTTTCTGGCTGTCCCTATGATCCCACAGCCCCTCTCTCTCTTAACCTGGGTGAGACCTCAAGCTCACCCCTCATGACAGCTGTCTCTAATGCTTTCACATCTGGATTTGGTATCCTTCCTTTGTCATCTCATGGAAGGCCTATTGTGCCTGCCACACTGTGTTGTTATTGTTGTTGTTCAGGAACACAGATCCTGAATTTTCCTTGTCAGTTTTATCCACTCCCATAGCATCAGGACCATGGGAGTGACTTAACAAAAATGTTTGAATGAATGAGCGAATGAATGCAATCTCCGTTTCCATGTTCCTGGGATTAAAGGCTTCCAGCTGCTCACTCACCAACCCACAGGTCACTGAGCTTCCTTTAGTCCTGATGACTCCAGAGGATTGTCCAGTCATTGCTGGGGATCCCCCAACAGCTTAAGGCAATTTACTTATTCATTTGTTTTGTCCACAAATATTTTTACCAGACATGTGCTGTGTGCTGGAATAGAGTCAAAGTGAGTTAGGTACATAGGAGTCCAGACCAAAATGACCTCTCAGTCTGGTGCCTGGAGCTTATGCTATTTTCAAGAGAGTTTCTGAGGGAAATAGTGGGTTTATGTTTATAAAGTACCTAATAAAGACACTACCTTGGTATTACTGTCCTCTCCAAAATACTCTTGATTTTTACTCACTGTAGCATCATCAGCCTCTTTTGGAATGTTATCATATAACAATGTACTGTTTCATTTTCTTTTGTTGTTTAAGTTGTGGGGATGTGTGGCCAGTGGCTAGCAATACCTCCTCTGAATTGATGGCAGCACGCACACCAGCCGCAACGTTGTTTGGAATTGTTTTTGAAATGGCAATAATTTTAGGAGTTACTGTTAAAAAGTAATATAGGTCAGCAATATAGTCAGTAAGAGAATTTAACATTTTGTAACCCTTCTTCATTCCCTTCTAGTTAAAAAATAAAAAATAAAAATCCTTCTCAGAGGCTTAGGGGTTTGTAAGCTTCTATAGGATTTTAAGCCGCCATCATTAGAGTTTGCACAGTTAATGCTCCAGGCTGCTTCAGCCCGTGGGAGGGGAGGGAATGCTCCAGTAGGATGGGGCTGACCTTTTTCCCCTCCAGTAGGTACATTCAGTTGTTCATGCATTTATTTATTCCCTCACCAGTTCTAACACTTACTATAGTAATCATTATATAGCACCGATGCACTAATTACTATGTGCTAGCCACTGTATTAAATGTATCCCACTTATTGCCCACGACAGCATTCAGAATCAGTACTTTTGGCATCCCCATTTTACAGATGAGGATTTTGAGATTTAATAAGTTCAAGTAAGTTACTCGGGGTCACACAGGCATTAAGTGGTAGGACAGGAATTCAACCTCAGGTCAGTCTGGCACAAGAGCACACATCTTTAACCATTGTACCCTTCTCAATTCCCTTAATTCCATAAATATTGGATGTGACTTGCAAAAATGTATTCAGTACACACACACACACACAAAAAAATCAGTAAAATAAAAAGAAAAAAGGAAAATTAAGGAAGAAACAAATAAGATAAAGTTAGACTTACCATACAACATATATACCCATAGAGTTTGGTGCACTTTATAGAAAAAAATAACAAATTTGAGTCTATATTTCTCAGTCATAGAGGGAAATGTGTTCATTTATATGCTTTACTATAGCCATAAAATCAAAAACAAACTAGATGCTCAGGGGGAAAAAAATCTCTATCTTGATACTGAGACTTACAGAAAATTTCTCACTTGAGCCTCTTAAAAATGACTGTGCGATGTAATGACAGACAGGCTGTCAAACTCAGCACCATCCCTCCAAAATCAGCAACAGTTCTGTGAGGCTGCTCCAGAGATCCATTTATAACACATCACTGAAACATCAAAGCCCAGGTTAAAGGGGCAAAACCAGATTTTATAGCCTTCCAATGGCTTGGGTGGATCCCAGGAAGCAGAGCTCCAAAAACACATTTTCTAACACCAATTCTGGAGCTTTATGCTCTGACACTAATCTGGGATGCAGGCATTCGACAGCACGAGTTAGAGGCAGGCCTGTGTCCTTATATAAAGTGTCCATCACATCTGCACCCACACCATTTCCTGCATGTACAATGTATGTACTCTGAATTTTTTGTTCATGTTGTTCCTTCAGCCCAAATGCCTTTCCCTCTTTCTCCAGCTACCAAACTTCTTCAATTTTCAAGACCCAGTTCAAGTTCTGTCTCCACCCTGTAATTAACCTAGATCCCATCTCAAACAGAATCACTTTCTGCCATAATAATAAGCAAAATTATCCTTTCTAATTGTCCCAATATCCCTGCAAAGTATTATTAAATATTTTACAGATGAGAAAACTGAGGCTATTGGAGATTATGTAATTCATCCAAGATCATACCCTTAGTAACTAACAGGAGCAGGATTTGAACTCATTTCTGTAACAACTGAAAAATCGTGTTCTTTCTAGCATACCAAGCTTTCCTTCACACGTTGGGTCCCCACAACAGAAAATGCACTTTACATATATACTCTCATTGCATCCTCAGCTAGCCCTGTGAATACATGTTATCATCCTAGATCGGAGCTAAGAAAATAGAGCCTTAGAGAGGTAAGGTGACTTGTCTAAGGGCACATAGTTAGCAAACAGCAGGGATGATTTCGAACCTAGATCAGTCTGACCAGAGACCCCATGTGCTTTCTGTTTTGCATACAAGTAGACCTCTTCTCATTACTCATTACTTACACTTCACTTTATCTTTTAGTCATTTTGTCTTGGATTAGATAACAACTTCAATATCTCTTTTCTTCACTGCTCTGTAAGATAATTGAAGACAGAAAATATGTTTTACTCAATTCTCTGGTGGCCAATACCTACACATCAAAAGTATGTACATAAAAGTCAAGTTGAACCCTACAGTCAGAATGATTGCAAAGAAATCTCAATTCACTGTGCTGTTCCCATCTCTAGAACTTTTGTACCTATTGGCTGCCAACTCTGGATTCAAAGCATATGAAAAGGGAATTGAAAAAGGCAGAAGAGACCATCGCCTCTTGCTAGCCCTTAAAAGATCATTCTTAATGAGCCACAAGCTGTCCTTGGAAACTGTTTGATTAGTGAGAAGCTCTTTCCTGTCCACTGTGAGCAGAATTCTGGCAACATCTGCCAAATGATGACAGAGGTCCAGGTGGCCATCCAGATGCCAGGACATGCTGCGGACATGGAAGGATAACACTGAGATTACAGCCGCCAGGGGAGGTCCGTTAAATCCTACACTCCTCCTCTCGCTAACACTCCTATGTTTGGGAAGCTTTTAGGAGACAATGTATGTGGCCAAGGAGAGACATGATATGTCAGCCTATTTGCAAGTAGCCCTAGTGTAGTAGACAGAATAGTGGCTCCAAAAGATATCAGATCCTAATCTCTGGAACCTATGAGTGTTCACCTTATATAGCACTGCAGTGTAATGCATCACTCATGCGTCTATAGTGATGCTGGTGTAAACGTACTATGCTTCCAGCCACATAAAAGTATAGCGCATACAATTATGCATCATACATGATACTTAATAATGATCATAAATGCCTGTTACTGGTTTATGTATTCACTGTACTTTTTATTGCTATAATATTTTAGAGAGTATTCCCTCTACTTAATTAAAAAAAGTTAACTATAAAACAGCCTCAGGCAGGTCCTTCAGAAGGCACTGTTATCATAGGAGATGACAGCTCCATGCATGTAACTGCCCCTGAAGACCTTCCAGTGGGACAAGATGTGGAAGTGGAAGACGGTGATATCGATGATCCTGATCCTGTGTAGGCCTAGGCTAATGTGTGTGTTTGTGTCTTAGTTTTTAATAAAAATGTTTAAAAACAAAAAATAAAAATGAAATTTCTTTTAAAATAGCATGTACAATAAGGATACAAAGAAAGAAAATATTTTTGTACAGCTGTGTAATATGTTTGTATTTTAAGCTAAGTGTTGCTATCAAAGAGTCACAAAGTTAAAAAAATTGCAAAGTTTATAAAGTAAGAAGTTACAGTAAGCTAAAGTTAATTTATTATTGAGGAAAGAAAAAATATTGTAAATTTAGTATAGCCTAAGTGTACAGTGTTCATAAGGTCTATGGTAGCGTATAGCAATGTCCTAGCCCTTCTCAGAACGTATTCCTGTCATTAAGTGACACATGATTGCAGTAAACTCTTTGCAGATGTTAACTAAGTTAAAGACCTTGAGATGAGAAGATTATCCAGGGTTATCAGGACAGGGCCTACACACCATCACATGTACCCTTATAAGGGAGAGGGAGATTTGACAAAGTAGAGAAGGTGGTGTGACCTTGGGGACAGAGATTGAAATAATATGGTCACAAGCCAAGGAATGCCAGCAGCCCCCAGAGGCTGGAAGAGATAAGGACTCGATCCTCCTCTAGAGCCTCTGGAGGGAGCACGACCCTGCCAACACCTTGACTTCAGCCCAGTGATTCTGATTCCAGACTTCTGGCCTTCAGAACTATGAGAGAATAAATTTCTGTTGCTTTGAGCCACCAAGTGTGTGGTAATTTGTGACAGCAGCCACCGGACACTTTATTAATACACCTAGTAAGAGCTTTTGTAGAAGGTCCTAGAAGCTGATGACAGAAAGGACATTGAAGAACTTAGGCGCAGCACCCAGTACCTCTCCAATCTTAAGTGTGCTCGAGACCTTGGCTGCCGTGTTCCAGGGAAACCAGGCTCTTCCCCTCCTCCAGAAACCTACACTTCCTTGGAAGCTCCCTCAGTCCAGAGGCAGGATGACTATTTCTAAGATGACCATTCTGCCACCCACCAAGACCCTATAAAAAATAACTCTTGGTGAGGCTTTGAGCCAGTTAAACCCACCATCATCACGTGCTTGTTATTATTATCAAATGTAAGTCCTTATGGACGCCATCCTCACCTTCATCCTCATCCCCTCACCTGCTTGGGTTTTATCTCCTTAGGCCCAAACTCCCACTGGCCCCAAGCCTTCCACCAGGCCCTTTGGGAATGCTACCCATGCACCTCCCAGCTCGTCACTGCTCTCGCTCCATCTGCGTGTTGCCTACCACATTGAGAACCCCACGCCATCAACCCCTTCTACTGATCAGTGCCCTGTCTTGACTTCCTTGCCCGTCTGGCCCAGACCCCAGAGCTCACTAGTTCAGCTGCTCTCTTTCCAATATCCTCACCTCCCTTACTCCACTTTTCCTCCTGTCACATCTGCTTGGCAAAATCCCACACCCAAATCAACCCAAACATCTGGCTTCCCCTGTCGCGTTACCTGGGCTTCGGAGCACTGGTGAAGAAAATCAAAAACACCCAGGAGAACTCTAGCTGATCACAGTCTCTGGCCTCACCTGGCCCCTGAAGGTTCTGCAATACTCTGTATGTTTTTCTGGTTGGCTTTCTCCACCAGTCTCCACAGCAGCAGATCAAACCTTCTCCACTCTCACCAAGCCCCTGCCTCTTTACCCGCTCAGCCCCATGCACTTATTTATGCATTCATTGTCTCTTTCCACAAATATTGATTGGGTGTCTACCATGTGCCAGGCACTGCACTAAGCATAGGGAATACATAGTGAAGAGACAGATGTGGCCCCTGCTCCACCAGGACATACAAGCCACCAGAAAATACTGTCTTGGCAGACCACCTTTCCTGCTCTTTGAGAGGGGATACAGAAGCTCTCTGAGGGGAATCTCCACCTTCCTGTCCCCAGACTCACACCACTGCACCTTTCTTTCATCCTTTATTTTCCTTTTGTGTACAAAGGGAATAGTGTTTCTCCTTCTGTTTGCAACCAATCCTTCAACCGATACTCCAGGCCCCTTGCCTCCGGGCTCCTCCAGCTCCTGGTTCTATAAATTGCCCCTCTCTCTGGAATCCACCACCTTTTCTTTCTCTTTCCAATGTCTTTTCACCATCAGCATTAAAACAGTCCTAAGTCCTTTCTATCTTAAAAATAATAATAACTCTCCCAAGCTACTGTCCTAATTTCTCCTCTTCACAGCCAAACTCCTTGAAAGAGTTGCCCGTGTTCATAGTCTCTGCTTCCTTGCTTCTCAATGCCCCAGACACCCACTGTAATTAGGCTTATGCTCACTCCCATCCAATGTTACTGTAACCGTTCCCAGTAAATCCAATGGGCATTTCCCAGTTCTTATCTTTCATGACCTCTGTGTAGGATTTGACACTGTTGACCACTCTGTCCTTTTGGAAACACCACTCCTTGAGTTTCCACAACACCACACTCCTTTGGTTGTTCTTTTATCTCTCTGTGGTAGACAGGATTCTAAACATGTCCCCCCCAAATTGCCATCTCCCAATTATTCAATCAAACACTAATCTAGTTACTGCTGTGAGGGGACTTTGCAGATGGAATTAAGGTTGCTGATCAACTGACCTTAAAATGGGGAGAGCAGCCTGGATTATGCAGGTGGGCCCCATGTGATCACATTTGCTCGTAAAAGCAGAATAGAAGGTAGGAGTGAGAGCTGTGACAGGAGAGACTCATATGTGGAAAGGACTTGTGCTGCCATTGCTGGTTTTGCAGGGAGCCAAGAGCCAGGGAGCGTGAGTCACCTCTAGGAGTTGGGGACAACTTCTCACCAGCAAGGACATCTGCCAATAACCTGAGTAAGCCTGGAAATGGATTCTCCCCTAGCGCTTCCAGCAAGGACTGCAGCCCTACCAACACTTTGATTGCAGTGTGAAACTGTAAACTAAGAAAAAGCTGAGTCATGCTGTGCCCAGACTCCTGACCTACAGGAACTGACATAATAAATAGGTATTGTTGTAAAATGATAAATTTTTGGTACAGTACTATGGCAACTATAGAAAACTAATATGCTCTTTTCTCCCTCTCTGCCTCTTTGCAGACCCCTCTTTCTCTACCTGTCCCTAAAGCATGGCTTCCCATTCCATGCATTCTCCCTGAGTAATATTAATATTATTGGTTCCATGGCTTCAATTCCCATCTACATGCTACTAAAACCATAAGCCATAATGCTGTCTCAGATATCTTTGCTGAGTTCTAAAGCCCTAAATGCAACTGTCTGCTAGATAACGCCATCCATATGACTCAGAGGCATCTAAAACTCAACATGTCCAAACCCAAAGTCATATCTGCCCCTAAAGCTGCTCCTACTCTTGAGCTATGGTGTCATAGTTATCCAGCTGCCAAAGTCTAAACCTGAGCATCATCCTGACTCCTCCCTCTTCTTCAATGCTAAATCCAATCCCCATGTCCTATCTAGTCCAACTACTAATTTTCTCGACTCCATCTACTTCTATCTATTTCCCCAGTGTAGGTCACCATCATCTCCCATGTGTGCTGCTGCAAAAGCTCTCATTGGTCTCCTTCTCCCCAGTGGTACACTCTACAGTCCATTCACCTAGCTGCAGTCAAAATATCATTCCTGTGGCCAGGGACAGTGGCTCACTCCTGTGATCTTAGCACTTTGGGAGGCCAAGGAGGGAGAATCACTTGAGGCTAGGAGTTGGAGACCAGCCTGAACAAAATTGAGACCCCATATGTATAAAAAATAGAAAAATTAGTTGGGTGTGGTGGCGCATGCCTGTCCATAGTCCCAGCTACTCAAGAGGCTGAGGCAGGAAGATCAATTGAAACCAGGAGTTTGAGGTTGTAATGAGCTATGATCACACCACTGCACTCTAGCCCAAATAACAGAGGGAGACACTGTCTCAAAAAAAAGAAAAAAAATCACTCCTGAGATAAAATCTCTACCCATGGGGAGAATATAATAGAATAATATGACTGGAGACCAAGTTACTATTCTGAAGAATGTCAAAGCAATCATTCATAACTAGGGCAAAAAGGTAAAGAAGAAACAACATGAGAGAAAAAATAAGAGATATGGAAGACCACTTCATGAAGTCCAAACCTATGATTTTTTAAAATGTGGGAGTGGGAAGAATTTTTTTTAATAGACGATAATATCCCATAGTCCTAGAAAGGAATTTCCAAGTGCCCTAGACCATTAATAACAAAGGCCCATGCCCAGGCTTATCCTAATAAAATTTCTCATTGGGTCGCTAAAGACAAAGGAGAAAAATACTAACTTTCCAACAGAAAACAATTTTACATCTAGAATCCTATATTCAGCCAAACTAACTTGACATGGAGGGCAAAATGAAGATATTTTTCAGATACGCCTAAAGACCAGCTCTCTAAATGAATTGTCTGTGACGTGTACTGAGCCAGTATTTTGATTAGCCTCCTACAACTCTAGAAAGTCGAGTCACCTCGGACAGATCTGATCTGAGCAAAATGAAAAATTTCATTCTACCGTGACTTGTAAGCAAAGAAACCGGGAGCATTTATAGGTAAATCTAAATGAGTTAGTGCATGTTTTACAGTTAACCAGATTTCAGAATTTTGCTATCTTCAGGATGTCTTACACTTTGATTCTTTGAAATGAATCAAATGAGATGAAATTCAGAACACCAAAAAACAGACTGATCAAAGGGTTTCACAACCCTTTATTCTTTATCATATGTAATGTTTAAATGATATTTAGATATTGCCCATATTGATTTTGGCCTCTACCCAAACCTTGGAAACACGGGTTATGCAAACAGTCCCAGGACCCAGAGCTGGGGTTGCTTGCATAGAGCTTAAGGGCAGGAATGCCCTTACAAGGAATGCCAGGAGCCTAATGTCAAGCCCTGCAGGGGATTTCCAGGTTATAATTCCAGCAAGCAGATTATAGACCCATGGAGAAATTTACTTAAAACCGCCACCCAAGGGGAAATCCATTGTGAGCTCTGACCATGACAAAATCCCATTACAACTTTCTTGTGATACAAAGGCACATACTAAAAGAGCGAGCAATCCAGAGTCCCAAACAAGAGGTTTCAAGCAGGGCCTCGCAAATGTTTTTTCTCCATTGCCCAGATTTCACAAGATAGGGTATAGAGCCCTTGGATACACTGCTGAAAAACAGTGGTCACGATTAGCACCCACTGCCTATTCCAGGGTTTTCTTTTACTAATGGCGATAGACACAGTTACACCAAAAACTGCCCAAGCTACATTAGTGACACAGTGAAAGCTATCTTAACGTTATAAACTCAAGTTGATGTCTCAATTTAACTCTAATTTTATTAAGTCTTTTCTTGTCTGTTTTCATATAAGCATTTACTGATTCATTTTTTTCCCTAAGATGTCAGCTTTCTCCTGTTTTCTGTATACAACATGTATACATATTAAGTGTTTTTATTGTGAGAGGGTTTTGAATTTTTGTCAAACGCTTTTTCTATATAATTGAGCTGATCATGTAGGTTTTTTCCTTAATTCTATTAATGTGTTGTATTACATTGATTAATTTTTGTATGTTGAGCTATATTTAAATTTCAGGAATAAATCACACTTGGTAATGGTGTATGATCCTTTCAATGGGCTGTCACATCTGGTTTGTTAGTATTTTGTTGAGGATTTTTCCATCTATGTTCATCACGGATATTGTCCCTTAGTTTTCTTTTCTTGTGGTGTCTTTGTCTTGCTTTGCTATCAGGCTGACCTCATAGAATGAGTTAGAAAGTGTTCCTTCCTCTACAACTTTTTGGAAAAGTTTCAGAAAGATTGGTATTAGTTCTTTTTAAAATATTTGGTAGAATTCACCTACAAAGGCATCAGGTCCAGGGATTTTCTTTGCTGGGAGATTTTTGATGACTGATTAAATCTCCTTACTAGTTATAGGTCTGCTATGTTTTAAATTTTTGTGTAACCCCACCTAAAATTCATGTTGTAACTTAATTTCCAATGCAACAGCATTAATAAGTGGATCCTTTAGGAAGTGATTAGTCCATTAGGGTTCTGCCTTCATGGATGGGATTAGTGCCTTATAAAAGTGCTGGATGGAAGTAACTAGACCGTTTTGGCCTTTCCCCTTCCACCATGTGAGGATGTAGCAACAAGATGCCCTCCTAGAAGCAGAGACCAGCCCCTCACCAGACACTAAACCTGCCAGCACCTTGATCTTGGACTTCCAGCCTCCAGAAATGTAAGAAATATATTCATATTCTTTATAAATTACTCAATCTCAGGTACTTTGTTACAACAGCAAGAACAGCCTAAGACAAGGTCTATTCAGATTTTCTATTTCTTTGTGATTAGTCTTGGTAGGTTTTGTGTTTCTAGGGATTTGTCCATTTCATCTAGGTTATCCAACTTACTGTCATATAGCTATTCATAGTACTTTCTTATAACCCTTTTTTATTTCTATAGAATCAGTAGTCATGTCCCACTTTCAAATCTGATTTTATTTGAGTCTATTCTGTCTTTCTTTCTCTCTCTCTTCCTCTCTCCCTCCCTCCCCCTACCCCATTTTATTCATCTAGCTAAAGATTTATCAGTTTTGTTGAACTTTTCAAAGAACTAACTTTTGGTTTCATTGATTATTTTCTATTGTTTTTCTATTCTTTTTTTCATTTATCTCTGCTCTAAGAAAAAAAGAAGACAAACAATGTTAGAAATTAACATAAGAACCTAACTATAGATGCAGAAAAGGTCTTTTAAAATATGAGAAATATGTTACACAAATTTATAAATAAATTTGAAAGTTCATATGAATTGTATGCTTTTCTATGAATATGTATGACTCAGGAAGAGGTAGGAAAAACTTAGTGGACCCACAATCATTTAATAGATTTTTTAGATTTTCAGAGATTTATTCTGAAAATGATAATAAGCTTAAGTGATTTTAATGGCAACTTCTACCAAGCACACAGATTCTGTGTTATTTAAAATAGTACAGAGCATAGCAAAAAAAAAAAAAAGAAGAAAAGAGGGTGGCCTGTTCATCTCATCATGAGGCTGACATACCCCTGACACCAAGATGAAAAAAGACAATAAATAAATTGGCCAATAGGAAACTATTGGCCAATCTCACTTAGGAAAATGATTTCAAAAGTTATAAGCAAAAAAAAAACAGCAAATAGAATGCAGTAGTAAATGTTTAAAATATACATCATGATCAAATTGAGTTTATCCTAATTATGCAAGGATGTCTCAGTATTAATATAGCTACCAATTTAGTTAAACATATTATCAGGTTAAAGAATAAAAGCCATAAAAACCAACCGATTTCAAGAAATATTGGATAAAATAACCTCCTAATCTGATCTAGGGGAGAAAAACACCTTAAGCAATCTAAGACTAGAAACAAACTTACTTAGCATCAGAAAACTATTAGAAAATTCTAACAAACCTTATATTAAAAGCATTCCCATTAAAGTCAGATAGAATACAAAGATGTCTATTATCATCATTGTACTAGAGATTGTAGCCAATACAGTAAGACAAGAAAAGGAAACAAGAGGTATAATTTGCAAGAGTCAAAAGTACCAAAGGATCAGATCAACATCTGATCTATGGTAAACTTGAAAAGAAAGAGGGAGAAGAGTCAAAGAGCCAGAACCAAGTCAAGACATGGGGGTTCAGGCAACATTATTTGGGGGATGTTAGGTAAGGTCCAATTAATGGTTTCTCGGTCTGGTAAATTGGTGTCAGTCTTAACTTTACCCTCTTCTTTTAGCTCTTTATATGATCCAAATGTGGCATTTGGGAAAAAATGTATCATATACACACACACATCCATACACACAAAATGTCATTATTTACAGTGCATATGATATCTTCTAAGACATCCCAAGATAATTTTTAATGAAAATTAATAATGGATTCATCAAAGGAGCTAGATACATGATCAACAAAATCAATCTTTTTCCGTAATTAATCAATTAGAAAATGTAATAAAAATTCTGTTTACTAAAGCAGCATATAAAAATATCTAGAGAAAGGGATAACAGGAAATATACAGAAAACAATATAGAGAAAGTTTTTTTAAAAGTTATTAAAGGATACTTTTTAAAGACTAGATCAAATAAAGAGATATCTATATTCCTGAATTGAAATGTTTATTATTATAAAAACCCCAATTCTCTCAAAATTAAATATAAATTAATGTAATTTAAATTAAAATTCTAAAAGGATTTTTATCTATTTAACAAGCTGATTCTAATATTTCATCTGGAATAAAGAACACATTGGAATGGTCAAGTAAATTTCAAAAAAGACCAATGAAGGAAAATATGCTCTGAGAGCTTTCTAAACATGCTATAAAGATAAAATAATTTAAAATGGAGGGGTGAAGCAAGAATTGATGAATAGATCAAAGAAAAGGACTAGAGAGTCTAGACGCAATCTAATGTACACAGGGAAATTTAGTGTATAATAAAGGGCTGCTGCTGTTTTTGTTGTTTTTTCAAAACTTTGGTGAAACAAAAATGGTACATAACTATTCATTTAAAAATCTTATATCCTTACATCACACCATTTACATGAATTAAAATTAAATATATTAAAGAGTTAAACATAAGAAACAAAATCATAAAATTATTAGAGAAAAATAGTGGAAAATTCAGAAGACAATAAAAGATGAAACTGAAATATTAAGTACATAAAATTTAAAAATTGCTGTGGGGTAAGAGATGTTATAAAAAGCTTAAAAGCTAATGTGAAAATTTGGGGAAAAAATTTACCACTAAATACAAATATGGAGACAAAAGATTATTATTCAGACTATGCAAAGAGATCCTGCAAATCAGTAAGACAACAGCAATCAGTTTGTAAAAAAAAATAGGACAAGGAATGTTTATAGGCATTTCGCAGAAGAAAAAGTACAATAGCCAATAAAGAGATTAAGGACTAATCTCTTTAACTCATTAAAAAACAAACAAAAAAATTAAAACAACTATGAGATATACTTTCATCCATCACATTGGCACAAATTCTAAAGTATGAAACTCTAGTGCTGGTGAGAGGTTATGAAAAAGAGCACTCTTATATACTATTTTGGGATGACAAATTCGTAATGCCTTTTTGTATCAAAATTAAAATACACCTACTCTTCCACCCAGCACTTCCAATTATAAGTATCTAGCTGAGAGGCATACTCACATGTATGTACAGACACATGTTCACTGCAGCGTGATTTGTAATGGTAAAAAAAATGAGGGAGGTGAACCAAATTTTCAGTAGGAAGAAAATAATCAAACATTTTGCAGAAGGGTAACACAGATGGCTAGGATCCTAGATCAACCCTCCCACTAAAAGCAATTAAAATGATAGAAAAAATACTAAAAACATCCTAAAGGTAAAAAGAGCTGCAAAATAATTAAGAAATACTAAGGAACGATGATGAATGAAGGTGGAGCCTAGGCAGGGAAGCAGAACACAGAAGCTGGCTCTCGGGCTTTGCCAAACCTAGAGCACTTGGACTTCATTTTGACAGTCTGAGGAACGCCAAGACCTACCAAAAGTGCAGAGAGAGAGAATTCTCACCCGTAAAGTATGGGCCCCAAAGGGCTATATTCTCAGAAGGAGAAAAACAAAAATCCTGTAAGTTACACCCATAAGCCCTTCCTCACATCAATTTATTGCCCAAATTCAGTGTCTGAGGTGCTCTAAAAAAAAATCTCAGCCATTCCACAATGTACACATATTTCAAAACATGTTGCATATTATTAATATATACAATTTTTATTTGTCAGAAACAAATAAATAAACAAGTTATAATTTTTTAAAATCTCAAAATGAGTATTTATTTTTAAATTGTTCTGACCTGGTAATGACCTCAGATGCATTGCAAAGACAAATACTCATTGGAAGAATTCACTTTCATTTCTGCCTCAAGAATTCTCACTCTCTCTCTCTCTCTCTCTCTCTCACACACACACACACACACACACAAATCAAGATGTGTAAGCCCTTCTCAATAAAAATTCACTGAGCACACAAGAAAACCTGTTCCCAAGATGAGAAGCAACTGAAACAACAGGCAACAAAATCAGACCCCAAAAGAATTTAGATATAGGAATTATCAGTCAAAAAGTATAAAATAGTTACTCTTACTACATGTAGATAATATGAACAAATTAATAAGAGATATGGAGAACAGATTTCATATATATATCTAATTGGCATTTCAAGAGAGGAGAGAAAAGATGGCAGAGGAAATATTTGAAAAGATAAATAGCTGAGAATTTCCCAATAGTGTTGAAAGACACTAATTTATAGATTCAAGATACTTGAAGTTTCCGAAGCAGAATGAATAAAAATAAATTTATATCTATATACATCAAGACAAACTGTGGAACACAAAGAAAGAGAGACTATGTCAAAAGAAAGAGAGAAAAGATAGATTACTTTCTATCAGTTGCACTGATGGCTGAAATTCCAACAACCACGATGTACACCAGAAGTCACTTTAATAATATTGTTGACAGAAGGAGAGAAAATAACTGTCATTCCAGAATTTTATACACAGAAAAAGCAATAATACTTTATGATACATCCATATTATGGATTACATATGGCCTCAAAAAAAAACGAGGCAGAGCTATATGAGCTGAAAAGAAAAAATTGTCTAAGATATATCACTATGAGGAAAAAGCGTGTTGCATAAAATACTGTACAACTCAATGTATGCAAAATATAGTCTATGCTTGTATACGGACTTATATTACATAAATATATTAAAGTAAAGGCAAAGGTCTGGAAAGATACATTAAATAGTGAGCAATCTATAAGAAAGACACCTGCACCCGAATGTTTATAGTAGCACAATTCACAATTGCAAAGACGTGGAAACAACCCAAGTGTCCATCAATACATGAGTGAATTAATAAACTGTGGTATATGTATACCATGGAGTACTATTCAGCTTTAAGAAACAATGGTGATATAGCACCTCTTGTGTACTCCTGGAAAGCGCTGGAACACATTCTACTAAGCGAGGTACCCCAAGAATGGAAAAACAAGCACCACATGTACTCACCATCAAATTGGTATTAGCTGATCAACATTTAAGTGCACATATAACAATAGCATTTATTAGATTTTGGGCAGGGGGAAGGGGTAGGGGGGAGGAGAGGACGGGTATATGCACAAACAATGAGTGAAATGCGTACCTCCGGAGGAATGGACACACTTGAAGCTCGGACTTGGGAGGGAGGAAGGGTAAGGGCATCATACGTAACCTAATCATCTGTACCCCCATA
>CAUYSK010009657.1:0-21920 GCA_963575035.1 Avahi laniger
CATGCCCGGCTAATTTTTTCTATATATTTTTAGTTGTCCAATTAATTTCTTTCTATTTTTAGTAGAGACGGGGTCTCGCTCTTGCTCAGGCTGGTTTTGAACTCCTGAGCTCAAACAATCCGCCCGCCTCGGCCTCCCAGAGAGCTAAGATTACAGGCGTGAGCCACCGCGCCCGGCCAGAAATTACAAATTTTAATAAGATACATTAGAGCTTATCATTAATGTATACTTCATGTGTTAATAAAGGAGCCTATATGACTATCTCATATTTAACTATTTTGATGACTTCCAAAGGGATCCAGAGCACAAAAGTTAGGCACCCCTGTTTTAGAATATATTTTGAACAATGCCTAACAGAGCAGGCAGTAAAAATTTAGCCAGTTTTTGCCTTGATTTACCTCACCTTAACCAGAAAACAAACCCACCCACAGGAGTAAAAGCTCTTCAACGCACGCAAGCTTGCCAGCTGGGAATATCCCGGACAGGCCCATCGCCCAGCCTTCCAGGACAGAAGTTCCCAGGCCGTACCTTATACACAAACTCCTCCATCTTCTCCATGGCGTGGTGGGCTTGCAGGGGAAGCGTCAGCACCCGCACCTCCTCCTCCTCCTCCTGGGGCACAGGGCATGTTTGCTCTTCTTCAGCCTGCGGGAAAAACAAACAAACAAAACAACAAAAACCCAGGGAGTCATCTCTTCCATTGCACTATTCTAGATCAGAGAGAACCAGAAAAACCCCAACTCAACACTTACTGCCCAGCCTCTTTCCTGCATAGGGTCTTGTGGCCTCTTCTCCAAAAGCATGACACTTACTGAGTTTACAACTATAGTTAGAAATTTATTAATACTTTGTGGAGTGCAAGTTCTATTCAGCACACAGTAGACAGACTCTTAGGAAGACTAGCCTTGGAGAAACACAAGATTAGCACACCAGCCCTAAGTGTTCTTTAAGACTAAATGACCCATCCTTTCTCTAGGACAGTGGTTCTCAATTTCCCCAATTTCCCAAATAGTTCTCTCTTCCAGGCCACTGAATTTTGAAAATAATGAAAAAGACACAAAGTTTCAGAGACTCCCTTAACAGTAATTCTGGTCACAGTTCTCTGTTCGCTGACTCTGGGGATGCTATCACGACCGAAACTTTGTATCCACAGCAGCTCCCAGGAGTATCAGGGCCTCCCCACTGCTTCCACAGAAACAGCAGCACTGACTCCTGGGCCCAACAGAGCGCCCCGGGAGAGCACTTGCCTATAAGGAAGAGAGGCCTTTCCATCCCAAGGCTCCGAACCATGGCGATGGAAAGCCTGGCCGTTCGGGGCCTTCTCTGGGCTATTTGTCTCTCCCGGCGATGGTTCCTGGTAAATACATGGTCCCTCTTCGATTTTGTTTTGCAGATTCTGGTTTGCCTACCCCAATACTCACTCTCTCTCTTCCTAAGTAACAAAGTCCTTGGTTTTGTTCAGGGTGGCAATGTTAACTACAGTTTTACTGAGGCTACACTCTTCCTAGCCTCCACTGCAGCTGAGTATCACTATGTAACTAAACTCTGGCCTAAGTATTTCCTGATAGTCTGTTCGGAAGGGAAAGAGCAGACCTTTCTCCTGCTTCCCTGCCGGTAGAATGCGGGTAGAATGTAGGTGTGGTGGACACACACTGAGAATGAAGGAAGAGCAAGACAGGCGCTTGACAGCAGCGGAGCTGCCACGTCAGCCTTGGATTGGTTACTTCCAGAATCATCTCACTGGATGACAGACTTCTATCTTGTCAAAGATACAGGGATTTTTGTTTGTTATATGAAGTCAAACCTAACCCTAACTGACTGGTTCCTTCATTTGCTGATTACGTGTTCAGTCCTTCTGCTAAAGCACTGGGGTCACAAAGATTGAGTGAACTCCCGAAAGCTTACGGTGGGAAAAACAGACAGAAAGATACTTGTAATACAGCATAGTAAAGACTTGGATAGAGATATTGCCAAGGTGCTATGGTTTCTCCTTTTGGAAGGAAAGTGAGGTCTCTAAAAAAGAAACTGCCAGAGGTCTAAGGAGAGATGCTGTCAAGGGAATGACTGCTGGGAAGACGACTTACTTTGGTCGCACTGGCGATGACTCGTTTGCCCTTCTCCTCTAGCAGGGGTCCCAGTTCAGCCAGTTCCACTGTGTCCGTTTCCCTGGTACTGGCAGGAGCCCCATTGCCCTGTGCCACCACAGACCCTTTGTGAGAAGACATCTGGTTGGTACCTCCAGGCCCTGCAGCTTCAGCTTGGGGAAAGGTTGGGGTCTCTCAGCCCCAGGGGGCAGAGATCTCCCTGTGATGGTAGACACTAAAAGCAAACACAAACATGAAGGGTTTGACAATTTATTCCTCTCACAGTCTCATTTCTATAATTCAATGTTGAATAAGACAGAGCTAATCAACCCATACCCTGTTTCCAATTCTAAAGGCCAGTTAATCGCGTAGATGAAATCTATTCCCATCCTCCCTCTTTAATATCGCCCTTTACCCAGAACCTTACTAATCTTACAGGTAAGGCTGAAAATATAACACCTAATTGCTTGTCTTCAAAAGATCTGTCGTTACTGCACCAAACTGGTACCACAGAAAAACACCTCCCCACCCTCAACTTCCTCCCGCAGTTATGAAGCCCATTGAACGAAGAGGGTCTTGCCTACCATTTCCAAAGCTCATTCTGCCCAAGAAAGGCCTCGCTCTGAGACTGAGGAACGAAACTATGAAGCCAACACCTGGCTGCAATTACTACAAGATCAGCCAGGCTTAGAAATCAATTAAATGCCAACTGAACTCAGCTGAGCTTTATCTGCAACTGCTCTGACGGATGTGCTGTGCATACAAGGAGGAGCGTGGTTGTGGGACGGACGCCGAGTGGTTGATTTCTCGCAAGGTTTACTGATTCTGTTACAGCATTACAGCCTGGGTTCAACACTTGGATAACAAGCTTTCGTCACAATCTCTTCTTAAAGCAAGCAGTAACTCACCTGGAAGCAGGAAGTTGAAGACAGGGAGGCAGCCTCAGGTTTGCCTTTTGCCACACACATACCTAATAACCGGCTCTGCAAGAGCTTGTCCCAACCACCACAGCCCATAATCTAAGCATCGTTCAGATTAGTTTGTCAGGAACTAGAGGCAAGCACATGGATCCTTTAGGAACACCAGAGAAACCCAGAATTCAGTTTTCTAGGAAAAACCTCAGAAACACTTTTTTTGTTGGGTTGGATTTTAGCAGCAGTCTTTACTCAGGTCTCAAATACTATTGAAAAGAGAGGAAAAGTTTCTAAAGATTCCCACTATGTTATAAATTACTAGTTCTTTTTTCCTGCGGGGACAAAGAACTTTATTACTCCTAGTAATAGCAGTAGCCAGAATATTAGCATCTTCTTGCATCGGTTGCCCAAGGCCCAGTCACCACAGGGCTGTGCAAGGAGAGCCACGCACCACCTGCCTGCGGGGTGGGCTGCGTTAGGGGAGGGAAACTTCTGCCTCGGAAGCCCAAATATTTTCATAATATATTGGGCAGTAGACGTGACTTTGCTCCCAAAGGAGACACTATCATCCATGGCTGTTCACTGTATAAACACAAACATCTTTGACATCTTGCACTAGTTCTTTTTTATCTAAGAGTAATCACAATTCCTTCTCAGGGATTATAAATCTGTTTGTCTCCTCTTCCCTTCCTTCTTTCCCTCCCTCCTAGAGCTGGGACACCTTCTTCTCCTGCCCTCCAGGGATTCTGAGCCTTGCACTAGCAGCCCCTTGGGTTCTCAGCCCCTTGACCTTGGTCTGAGCCAGCTACCAGCTTCCCTGGTTCTCTAGCTTGAGATGGCATATCGTGAGACTCAGCCTCCATAATCGCATGAGCCAATTGACCTAATAAATCCCCCTCTGTCTACAACTACCTGTCTGTCTGTCTATCTATCTATCCATCCTATTGGTTCTCTCTGGAGAACCCTGACTAATACATCAGGTGAGGGTAATGCTCAAGTTTCAGTCATGAGTGATGCTATGCTCGACCCACAAGCACAGCTGAAAGCAACAGGCAAATCTAGTCCAAGAGAGACAGAAACAGTAACACGCTGTCCCGCGGACCTTCATATGGTGTCAACACATGGGCAGTTCCTCCTCCTTTCACGTGCAAGACTGACAAGGCGCCAGCACACAGTCATAGTCAACAACTGTGCTGAAGGAGAGCAGGAAACGGGAGGCCCCTAGAAACCTCAGGAGATAGGTGACTCACGTGAGTAGAAACATTAGGAAATCTTTCTCAATAGGCTGACCTCAAACACTGTTCCTCACAGTGAAGTACTACTGAGTAAACAGCTTTACTAAAATATACTTTAGACTGTGAGCAAAAAACATAAATAGGTTTGGGCATCTTGGAGATGTCTGAAAAGAGCAGCACACTTAGCTTAGAATATTGCTGCCAGTGATTTAGAGCAGACCACCAGGGCAGAAACAAAACAGAAACCTCCAGTTCTGGTATGCAATTCATGGATTGTAAAATAATACATATCCCTAATTTTGGTCAGAACCCATATTTGAAAATGAATGAATGAATGGGGCAGATTCCAGCCAGCAAGTATATGAGTTAGCTCCTTGCTACTAGGTAAGGGCTTGTGTTCTTTTTCTTATACTTGGGAGGCTTTCTCTTATCCGTTTTCCCAAAGCAAGCCAACACATTCGCTGAATATGTAGCAAGTGTATTTAGTACTAGCACCCTAAGGCATTCTAAGTACTATGCGAAATATAAAGTTGAACAAGTTATGTCATTGTCTTCAAAGAGCATATAGTCAGATGGCATAGGTAGTTTGTGATATGTACAAAATAAATGATATAATGTCATTGCTCCAGGAGGGCAGTGGAGGGAGAGAATCCATCAGCTAGAATGGTCACACACTAAATTCAGTTATTTTGAGTGCTATGTAACCAATTTCGCTAGAGGCAATGAGAATAATATAGACAAACTTTTAAGTTGGGCTATTAGGGTCCAAAGACGGTATGCAAAATCCAGCTTGGCATCCTTACCATATAATTTCATCATTTGATTTGAAAAGTTTTTACGCCTTCAAGTCTGCGGCCATCATCGAAGTCTTTTCCCTTTTCAGTTCAAATAATTTTCTATTAATTCTTCTGATTCTTTCTGGCTCCTCTACAACTAGCCCCTACCCCTACTCCCCACAACCTAGACCCAAAGTCACCAAACCTAACAGATACCCCGGTTAACTCACAAACCAGCCATCAGCTACAACTCATCATACAAAATATATCATCATGCATTAAAGTACATACAATGGAGGTCAATGGAGATCATGTCATCATAGTGAGCAATGTCCATTGTCCAGTTTGGTCTTCTAAACTGTAGCGACACAGAGACAGGAAAGGGAGAGATAGGGATCGGAGGTCTGGCAAGAAAGAAGAGCAAATAATACTAGGACCTGAAAATATCACTTCCGTGGGGTGGACCATTCACAAACAACTGAAATCACAAGTAAGTGTTTTAGTCTATTATATAAAATCAGTACAAACCCCTAAGGTGTTAGACTGATTCTAAGAGATGCAGGAGAGCCAACTTTCTATGTCCTTATGTATTTAGAGAAAACACTTTTTCCCTCAAAAATGCCACACCCAACACAGCAAATTATAATTGAGCCAAACTCCACTGAATGCATTTTTTATGGGATTTCTTCAACTCAAGCTAATAAATCTTTACCACTAAGCTTTCCAACTGGATAAACCTAGGATATTAGAGTAAAGCTGTGGAGCAGGGAGGTGTTTGTGCTCCTATAAATAAGATAATCCTGGGCCAAACTTGGGGAAAAGATTGATTCTTAATCACTAGCCAGTAAGCTGGAGAGTTATTTTACTTAAAGTATTGGAGACATTTATACTGTGAAGCAATTCCCAAGTTTTCCAGGCTACAGCACACTCCTTCCCTGGAGTCAAATGCACAAAGCTTCTTTCAGGAGTTTTTAAAATCTGGGGTCCTTGGACCCTTAGAGATTCCCTGGGTAGACTCTATCTGCCTACCTTGATTCTTACTGTTCTAAAGCAAGACCAGTCTAGCAGTTAGACAAAAAAACAGTCATCTTTTCCTCTATCTACTCTCTTTGTTAGGGAGGGTAGTTTCACAGCTTTGTTGGAGAAAAATGAGTCAAGGCAAAGGCACATGTTTGAAATTACCAAACTGCAGTAATGCGGCCTAAACTCTCATACCGCCAAGTATTCCAGAGTCTGAAGTGGAAAATCACAATCTAACTTTCTTTGTAGTTCTTCCCCGGTTAAAGCTATCCCAACAGAAGATGTCTTTTTGATCTTGAATAGAGACAGGTAAACCTTCCGAATGCCATGAAAAATAAGAAAAGTCAATAGTACACAGGTGTATGAGGGATTTTCACACCAACCTCTGTTTTTAATACTCATTTTTCAAGTACATTACAGATAGATACATGGTCAATACATTGCACAATATAGCACCCACTTTATACTGTGTATCCCCGAAGCCCCAGTGAAACAAAAGCAAACTAGGTGCATGCCTACAAGCCAATTACATGGAACTGGTTTGGTTAGCAAGCACTTTCAAGGATTTTTAAAATCCACGATAGTTACAAACTTTATAAACATCATTCATGCTCCCGACATTTCTGAGCAGGAAAAGGGAATCAACTTCAAGCACGGTGAGAAGAACAAAGTCTGGTGGTCCATTAAGGACAAATGGACATTAAGGACAAATTTAGAAAAAAACCCTATCATAATTAACAAAGCTTTAAGCTCAAAAGATGACTATTTAGTTCACCAGTGTGATCACAAGGAGATGGGATAGCGTAACATAGCAAGCATGTTAAAGGGTTTTGGTCTGACTTTGTATTACAGGAGCCAGAGGAGATTTCCTAGGGCAACAGAGAACTTTGCTGGCCTAGAAAGAAGGGCACAGTCTATCCTTTATTAATCTGAGAATATTTATTATTCACAATACGCATGGTGCTGTGGCTACAGAGACAAGGCAAAGAGAGGAGTCAGAGGTTTGACATGGTTGCTGGCCTCTACTTTAAGAGGGAGAAATAACTTGTTTTCTAATAACATTACTGTAAGACTAAGTGCCATTAAGTGCTAGAGGAACTCAGAAGGAAAGCTCAATTTTAGTTGAAGTGATCAGGAAAGTTCTGTGGAAGATTTAAGAATGGATCTTGATAGGCAGAGACAGGAGCAGGCATTCCAGAGAGAGTACATGGTGTGAACAAAGGCATGAAAGAACACAGCTCCCAGGGCAGTGAACAATCCGCCTTTCCATAAATGAATCTTGGAAAGATAAAATGAGGCCAGACTGAGGAAACTGAAAATAGCCCGAAAGCCTACTTAAGGTGGTGTCCTTTATCCATTAGTAGTGGGGATCCAGGGGATTAATGTTGCTTCCTGTTACTTTTCTGAGATTCTCTTTTACTTGCAGGCTAAGTGGTTGCTTATTTATTTATTCCTTGAGAATCATGTAATTTCTTGGACGACTGAGAAGAGAAGGCTTTCATATTCTACTCTGCAATTCAGTACAGTTTTGTGGAGGTCTACCCTAAGATGGACCTTCAGATAACATCAGTTTTTAAGATTGATTTTCCAAGTACCAATCACAATATAGGTACATAAAAGTTACTCCTGGAATAAAGAAATTTAGTATCTGCAAGCCAGGAGCCCTGACATTGCAAAGTTTAGTGCTGCCCTGTCTAAATTCCTGGCAGTGTACAGATACCATAACACCTCGGGAACAGCAGCTGCACCAACATAGCCTACCCAACCACCATCGAAAGAGAAAAGCAGTGAGCGGACCCCACTATTACTTCATTTCAGAAAGAAACAAGCCATTCTAGTCTTCATTTAAGACGGCAGCCTACATATGCTCCGCTGTGTTTTCTAGGTTACCTTCTGAACACTTGGGGGAAATACTGTGTTGAATCTAGTAACATGCCACGGCCTCCAATCGCTCCTTTGGACATAAGAAACTGTGTAACCTGAAATACGCCTTGTCAGGTTCCCATTCTCCCAGGAAGCACGAGAAACTGAGTGAAAGCACTTATCAATTTTGTTTTCCTAAAATCGGAGGCTTTAAGAAGATAATTCTCAAACATAAGATAGCATACATCAATCTTACATTTCTCAGGGAATGAAATTTCATTCCCTCCCCAGATAGTTTAGATTTTACCCACATTTCAGCTGTTAGGATTACCTTAAACCCGTAAAGTGTCCTCCACCAACCTCCCCTCCGACCCCATCGAGGTGGGGCACAGTCACGGTTTCACCTGCCAAAGACTGTTGGTCTTCCCCGGCCACTAAGGACGGTGTTCCCAGGGCAAAGGGGCGGTTCTGCGACCTGAGCCCGCAGCACCCCCCCGCCACGGGCGGCGGCGTCGGGACCAGGCTTAGCACTGGCTGTCCGGTCCCGACGCAGGGCTGGGCACCCCGCGGGGCTGAGGACACAGCACTCACCGGGACTGCTGGGAATCGGGGACAGCGGGAGACGAGCAGCCCACCGCGCCTACACTGCGGCCGAGGCCGCCTCGGCGGCGGCGCGCGGTGGGAGGGGCCGGAAATGTTTACAACCTCGAGCGCCGAGCAGCCGGGAGGCCGGCCGGCTCCGGGACGGGGGGCCGGGACCCTCGGGGCGTCGGGGCGGGTTACCACCCCCTCCCCGGCTCCCCCCGCCTCAGGCCTGGGCCGGGGCGCCCCGGGTCCCCGCGCCCAGACCGAGTCCCCGCTCACCCGTCGGCCCGGGGGGAACTTACAGCCGGGAGGGCAGGCTCTGCTGGGGGCCGCGGTCCCCCGCGCTACATCCCGCGGGGCTGGAGGCGGCCTGCGGCCGAGCGGCCCCGGATCTTCAGCGCCCTCCCCGCGCCGGAAGGGGCGCGCGACCGCACGCGTCACCTCCGCAGCCGCGTCACCTCCTCGCGGGCTCTACCTCGCCCCTCCAATCGCAGGCCTTGCTCCCGGAGTCCCGGCCACAGGGCCAGGCCCCGCCCCGCGGCCACACCTCCCGCGCCCGGGCCCGCCCCGGTCGCCAACCCCGCTGCCCCCAGGCCTGCCCTCGCCGGTCCGACTCGCAACTCCCACCGCGTCAGTCACAGACTGGAGCGCGTGATGGCGAAGGAATTTCAGAGCATTAGACCGAACCCTGGGAAGGAATGCTGAATTTCCTACCGTGCACCTCGTCGTCTGAGCCGGGGAATTCCCGGCATCTCCTCTGTCACCACCGCCAGCGGTTTTATCCCCAAAACACTTAATCCCTACTTCTTCAACCGCATGGTCCTTCCCTCCTGTCCTTCCGCAGATTATTCGGTGAGCGCCCACCACGTGCCAGGCAGTTTTGGCTCCTGTTGTTTCTTGTCAGACAGCGGAATTGTTCCTAACTAGTCTTGCTTTCAAAGTCCCCGGTTCCGGCTAGTGCTCCCACGAGCGTCCAGAGTGCTTATCTGGGAGACGACACAGGGTGGTGCGGCCCTCCTCTGAACCACACAATGCAGCAGAGCATTTGAGGGTCTGACAATTTTCTCAGTTCTCCCGAGGATGGTGCGCAAATAGTGCCATTCTAAAGGTAGAGAAAGTAACTCTTTACAGTCTTACAGGGATGCCTCAGACAGTGGAATTAATTCTCTTGGGGCTGGTGAAAAGCTTGGGCTCTGGAGTCACACAGGCCCAGGTTTCGGTCCCTGGCCAGCCCATGATCTTGAGCACATTACTGAACTTCTCCAAATAATAATTACGTCATCTAAAAAGGGAATAAAATAATACTGTTTCATTGGGTCTTTGTCAGGATTAAGTGAGATAATTCATGCAGGCTCTTGGCATGAGGCCTGGCCAATGTAAGTGCTTCAGAAACATTAGCTGTTACTGTGTTGCCCACTGTATAAAACCCTCAGAAACTTCCCAGTGTCTACAAGATTGGGTTCAAGTTTCTTCAGCCTGGCATTACCTGGCCCATTACAAGCTGGCTCTAATCTACTCTCAGCCCTCATCTTTCTCCATTCTCTCTCTGGTATGTTGGGCCTCAGTGAACTTCCCATAGTTCTCCGAATGTGATTTTTTTCTTTCATTCCAAGTCCAGGCTTTTGCACATGCTGATCCTTCCGTTGCATTGCCCTTCCCCCATTGTCTGCTGCAAGATCCAAGCAATTTACAATGCCCCATTTTGGCTTTGGCCTAAGACAACGCTAAATTCACATGCAGGCTCTGCCAGCCACTGACCAGCTAGCTGTACGACCTCTGACAAATCCTTATCTTCGAGTCACAGGATTATCATAAGGATTAAATTATATGATGTAGACAGAGTACTTAGCACAGTACCTGGTACATGGTTGTTAACTAAAAAATGTTAATTCTCTTTCTCCTCTTCTTCCTTTTATGAATCTTTCTCAACCCTTTCCCATCTGAACCTTCTATGTATCTCTGCTATAGGATTAGTCACACTGTGTCGTAACTATTTGTCACTTAGCTCTCTTACATTATGAGTTCTTTGAGGTTCGAAGACCAGTCTTGGTCACAGTTGTACCCTCATGGCCTAGCACAGTGCTTGGCACATGATAGGTCTTTAATAAATGTTTGCATGTTGAGTGGACAAGGCAGAAACTTGTGCAAGACAAGGAACAGTGACCTTCCATAGGGGACTTCTCTTTGCAGGGCTGCTTCACTATCTGAGCCCAAAAATCCTAAGCAAGATTTTCCTTTCTGGAGATGAGGTAGCTGTGTCTATGTCTCATGAAACACAGTACTGTACATATACTAGCTGATCAAGATATTCTTGATGGCATACCACTAACAGAATTTACGGAAGACTCTGCCCTATGGAGGTGTGAAGAAAGGTCCCCAGAGACAGCAATACTCAGTTCCATGCAGAAGAGCAATGCTGATGTTCCTCCGGAGCCTAATACATTGTTTTGTCCCAGTGAGATTAACAAAGAAGAATGAAGAGGCTGCCTAGTCCTACCTTGGGAGAAGGGAGTGGATTGGGTCATGCTCTCGCAGCAGAGGAGAAGGCACTCAGGACAGATGGGCCCGGGGGAGGCCAACTCTGTCCAGGAAACAACAAGTCTGGCTGGTGATGTCAGGTTACTTTTTAAAGAAGGCTTCTCTTCCAAACAGAAAGGCAACATTTTGATTTATTTGCCAGGTTCCCTGAGGGATAAATATGGTGAAAAATGGGCCAAGAGGAAGAAAGGGAAGAGTGGCCAAATCAAGGGACCACTGTGAGGGGTCCCTCTAGCCTAACATGTGTTCTTCCCCCACTGAAAAGCCCTAAGGGAGTGGCAGAGCTCTGGCTCTGCTGAGACAGCTGCTAAGATGGTCACTGAGTCTGGTGGCAGCTCATATTTCAGCACATGGTACAACTGCTCAAAGGCTCTTTGGAAGACCCGGGAGAATTCATTGCTGGGAAACCCTTCCTCCCAAGGTCTTGGGGCACTTGGGGCATTTGGAAATAAGGACCCCAGATACAACGACCCCATAGGTATCACACAGGGGCCACAGCTCTGTTTATTTGCATAGCCAGAGGTTCCTGCCACAAGCAGCAGTCTTAGATTACTGGTAGCCATTTCCCTCCAGCCTGGGCAAGGGCTGAGAGATATAGATACACAAATGCATAGCTCAGATTCCTTTCTCTGAGGTCTGGAGGTCTGAAGAAACCATTTCCTCCTTTTCTGCCACCTCTATAAGACTACCCTCCAGAAGACCACTCAACTCACACTCACATATACAGAATTTGCCCATAGGTTAAACACTGAATATTAAATAAAATCCATTGCAGAGACTGTTACTTTCATCACAGACATAAATAAGGTGCGAGTGTGATGCTATCAAAGAACTAGTCTTGGGGCAAATGTACCTACTTCTTTCTTTTGTTACCCCATGGAAGAGACAGCTTCATGAGCCTCACCTGGATCTTCTATCATGGGGAGATTTGGGGGGCCTTCTAAAGAATGACTCAGTCTTAGCCTTCTTCTGTGGCCACAGGAATGTTGTTTTTGCAGGTACCATTCAGATTTCATCTCCAGAGTGAGACACAAAAGGCTGATACTCTCAGGAAAGGAATCTAGGGCTTATAGTACTTGAGTATTGCCTGGGGACAATTGTAGGGAATGGGACCAGGGAAGCTGGGGGATGCTCAGTATGTAAATCGCATCTTTTGTGAGTAGCCCAGTTTGTCCAAGTTGGGATGGCAGGCCAGCTGCACCATTGGGGGTGGCCCACAAAGCAGCAGCAGCACATCATCTCCTGGGGCGGGCAGGTGCTCCCGGATCATGTCGGCAGTCACAAAGCCCTTGCTGTAGGCCCAATCTGAAGTATAGGGGAGAGGAGAGAATTGATGCTCCGGACACATGCTGGCAAGGGGGTGTGGTGCCACGAGGATGGGCCTTGGGGAAGGCCCTGAAAGGCTCTGAGAAGGTATCAAGGTGTAGCAGCAGCTGGGTGGGTACACTCAGCCTGCGTCAGGCAGAGCCTCAGCAGCACAGCCACCCATCCCTGCGACCCACCTGCTACACAGCAGCCTGAAGGAAAAGGACCGGAGACCACTCTGTCTGTGTACTAGGACAGGGGAGTTCGGCAGTGTCAGGGAGGGTGTCACTGAAACCGGAACTCACAGAGGGGCAAGGCCTTGCTTTTGATGAAGAGGGGTAGTGGGATGTCCAGCAGTGGGGAGGATACCTTTTGGTGGATGATCCAGAGTGAACCAGAGCTTAAAGCGACTGGGATGTCGGGCCTGCAGCTCCTCCAAGTCCTCCCGCAAGATGATGTCCTTTTCAGTCTGAAATGCAAAGGGGAAGGGAAGTCTTTAGGAACCGTCTCAGGCCCACATAAAAAAGTTTTTTGTGTAATAATTTTACTACCGAGACAGAAAAAAATGTGAAAGTTCTAGGGAATAAGCAAGACTTGCAATGCTTTTAGGGAGTTAGGATGAGGGCTGGGAGATGGGAACAGTCTTTATCTACATATTGTGAAGGAATAAAAGATGGAATATTTAACCAAGAAGATCCAAGTTTCTATGCTCAAGACTAGATGCCTTAAATATAGTCTTCTTTTCTTGGGGGCTATGGAAGGAATTTACCTCAATGCTCTGTCCTATTCCCTCCTTGTTGTAGAAGAGGGTCTTGTACTTTGCAAAGTGGACCTTGGGCAGAGGCTAAAACAGGCACTGGGCCAGTGCTGCCCATTGGTACCACATCTCTCAGCCCTTCCCATACAGCAACTCTGAAGTCCCAGGACTGAGAAACGCAAACAAACCTGGTTGGCAAAAAGCAGAAAACACTGGGTTGGATCTTCAGGGACTTTCAGGATGGCTTGGATCAGCTGTAGCATTGGGGTGATTCCTGCATGAAGATACCCGACAGTGAGATGGGGTGGTGGCCACACCTTCTGCCCTGTCCCGGCTCCTTTGGTGACCCTTCCTCATCTTTATTCTACTCACTTACCAGTCCACTCTATTTTCCTTTACTGTCCTAACCCTCTCACCTCCTCCTGCATGTGCTCCAGCACCTACATTTCTGGATGCCCTCAATAGTCACGTAAGTTCGTATTGTGGAACTCCATCTAAAGAACCAATCTGAGACTCTTCCTCTGACAGTCCACTGGAGCCTAGGTCTCAAACATCATAGATGACTACAAGTACCTCCTGATTCAATGACGAGGGTCTAGAACACTCTACCTGCAGAGGTTAAGTGCATGTACTTTGGAACCAGGCAGAGTCAGGCATTAATCCTGTTTCTGGCCATTACCAGCTAACCAGGTGGAAAACATTTAACCTCTTTGAACCTCCATTTTCTCATCTGTAAAACGGAAAGGCTAGTATCTACTTCACAGATACATATATAAGTGTCTAATTTATGTCTAATACAGCATAGTATATTAGACTACACAGTGCCCAATATTACACTATACAGTGTCTAATACATAGTAGTGTCCAGTGCTAATTTTCTTTCTTCCCAACTAGTCATTCCTAGCTGCTTCTCTCTACTCTCACCTAAAAATTATTAGATCCATTCAATGGGAAGAAAGTCCACTTGATTTGTTTCTCCCATTCTATCAGTTAAAATTTTTTCGGTTTCTACCTGCTTATGATTTTGTTTTTCAGATACTGGGGATCTCTAGGCATTGCTGGGAATCCCCTGATGAATAGCTTGGCTATTATTGTCAAATCTTCTGAGGGTCACTTAGGAGTTGGCATGGCAACGATCAACAGTGGGGAGGAGAGCGTGGTCCCTCAATGGAATGCACCTGTTCCGCCGGCGATCATTCCCAGTTTCTTCGCCACTCGGGGCTCTGGTGGTGATTTCTTATTGGGCTGAATGTTAAACTGCCCTGAGAAGTCAAGTGAAGAGAGGGGTGGAAGAACAAAGTCAATATGGGGAACGAAGAAAACAAATGCAGAATTGAAAATGTGCCCAAGCCCAGTTTAGCAGCTGCTGTGAAATCTGATCCTGGAACTTGGGTGGAGGTTTGAGTTGAGCCAGCTAAGACAATAATACACTCGAGGGACAATGGGGCCAGGGCTATCTGTCTACCAGTCAGTGAGGGCCACACAGTACATATCAGTTGTCTCTGGCAAAGTCTCACTCCCTGGTGAGGGCGACAGGCATGGCGCCAGGTGTGACTCTATTTTCCCAAGAGTCACACAGCAGCACTGGGGGCTTGCTAATGCTCTCAGCTGTTCCCCTGGGAAGGGCTGAAAGCTATCTCTGGCTCTCTCCACAGCTTAGCCAGAGGAGTGAATCTTTGAGGGGGGTGGGGATGAGAGGCATGTGTTTACTTTAGTAATCTCCGCAGCTGTCACGGCACAAGAATTCCTGTGCATAGGGAAAGGGAACTGTTCCCTGTGGCAAATGGGGTTGAGAAATATATCTTTCTGTAGTGTTAGTGTTATGTTTAGATGGAATGGCGGCCCTGGCCCCTACACACATGGACACACACAGCCCTACTGTGCCAAGAGGACCGTGGGAACTGGAGAAGTGGGAGATGGGCTCAGAAAGACAGGTCATTACCTTTCCCAACGTAAGTGAGCAACCCACTTGGCCCCCGAAACTCCACCACGTCCCCAATCTTCAGGCTATTCAGGTACTGAGACATCTTTCCTCCTTCCGGAAATTTGGGGTGCACACCCTTTAGGTAGACCTGGTAAGACAGAAAGAAAATAACCTTATTTGGAATGTCACTGGTTTCTGAGCCTCATGTTAACTGAACCTCCCTGAGGCTAGGGCAGGGATCACACGTGTTCTATCTTTTCCTAGTCCACATACTTTCCTCATATCCACAAAGACATGTGATCTCCTGCTATTAAACAAATCTTGGAAGTTTCTACAAATCCCAGAAAGAGTGGGGTAAGTAGCCTCTGTGGCTCTTTCTTACCCGCTTACCTTGATGACAAGATCCACGTAGCCTTGATCCTCATCACTGGTGACAGGAGTGTATGGCCTCATGACCAGGCTTCCATCAATTCGGGCAGAGAGGTAGATATGTTTGCCTGGGGACCATGTGGAGAGCTATGTAAGGGCTGCTTGTGGATGTGCTACAACCCTATCAACTCTCAAAATACTCAGAGATGTTTGAGGGGAACATGATGTTTTGCTTCCTGCTGTGGTTCTAAGGAGCTACCAGGCAGGGATGATTCACCCCTTTGAGTCCCCCACTGGAGAAACTCTCATCAGTTTCTGCCAGGACCTTGGCAGCAGCCAGTCAAGGGTCTGGGCAATGGGAAAAAGTTAGTGTTTGCTCAGGGGGAACTGAGAGCAAATCCTGCAGGAAAGAGGGAGGACAGTTGAGTGTTAAAGATGGGTGGGGGGCACAGAAGCCACACCCTAGAGGGGCCATGGGCACTTACTTCACAGCCTGGAGGATCCAGAGCCAAGTAGGGGAGGGGAATAGTGTGTGGAGGCAATAGATTGAAGTAGTGTGTTTCACGAGACCCCAGAAAGGGAGTCACCCTTTTTGGATACCAGGGGAAGGAGCCCACTCCACACTTTCCTTACCCACAGGCAGCCCCAGAATGTGGTGGGCGGTGGGCAGGGCAAAGCGGAACCTCTTGGTGTTGTGGCTCACAGTCTGGAGGATGGATGACACAAGTGTTTTACCAAGCGCGGCTGGCTGCCAAGTCCCTTGGGTCATCCCAACAACCATGGATGCTGTCCCCTTCATGCCAGGAGGACTCTAATTCCCTCCTCTTCCCTGGCCCTTTCTACCACAACTTACCGTCTTGTCTAGCAGTCGCAGCAGGTACTTTTCACTGGGGTCCAGGAGAGTGACCTGAGGCCGGCGGGACCTCCGGAGCAAGTAGGAGCCCAGAGCCAGGCCGAGCAGAGTGAGCAGCCCCACCCCCAGGGAGGCCAGCAGGGCTGAGCTCTGTGGGCAGAGGACGCAGCGTGACCGCCACGCTGGGGAAGAGCCCAGGGCGTGGTGGTGACCGACCAGCCACCCCAGAGGTGGCGATCCCCGAGCTCTGGCGCGGAGGCATGTCAAGGGCAGAGGGGTAACCTGAGCGGGGTCCCGAGACGGAATGTGCGGCACCGGGACCCCAGCGTCCAGGGTGGGTCCGGAGCCTTGCGGGGCGAGGTGGGCGGTGAGAGCCCCTGGTCTGGAGCTGAGTGCCCAGAACCAGATAGGGCGGGGTCCTCTGGTGCAGGATATGAAATGAGGGTCTCACCGGCTGGATTCCCATGACGGAGCGCGGTGTCCTCCACCATCCGACAGTCTGACAGATCCCACAATGCGCCGCGGGGCGGGCCTGGGGGCGGAGCCTGGAAGAAGGCGGGGCCGGAGGGCGGGGCCAGGCCGGAGGCGGAGCCGGCCGTCTGTGCACTCCACCGTTCCCTGTGCAACTCGGTGGCCCATGGGCCCAGGATGTCCAGTACTTATCCAGGATCTTTTAAGACCTCAGCTCCAACTCTTCCTTCCCAGCCTTCTGGTCCCTGCCACTTCGACCCGCTTATCCCTGAACAGGATGGGAGTTCTAACGCAGAACCATGCTAAACTGGGGGCTTGGAAATCTCTGAGTCTGCCAATGCTAAACAGAGTGTAAGGTTGAGCCAGAGACAGGCTCAAAGTAGAACAGGAGGGCCTGAAATTAATTATTGTGCAGTCGTCTTAGGTTTTCAGAATGAATTGCCCCAGGAGCATTGAACAGCCTGGCAAAGTCTCTTTCAGGAATGAACAGAGGCATGGCAACATCATCTCCTTGTCTCTCTTGATAAAAGACTGGTTTTGTTCACAGAGTCAAGCCATCAGGTTCTCTCAGGTGCTTCCTTTGGGTCCAAGTCAAACTTCACATCCTGATCTGGGTTCTCATGCCCTCAGGGTCAAAAACCTGGGCTTTGGACAGGCACACACCTGTGGCTCACACCTGTAATCCCAACACTTTGGAGGCCAGGATGGGAGGATTGCTTGAGGCCAGGAGTTCAAGACAAACCTGGACATCATAGTGAGACCTCATCTCTAGAAAACAACAACAACAACAACAACAATAATAATATTAACAGTAAAAGAGCACTGAGGCTCAATTAGGGTTTTAGGACTGAGCTCTGTTGGCAGCAGAAGGATGGGACAGGAAGAGCCAGGAATAGATACAGTGAGCCACTGGACCCACAAATTTGCCAGGATGACCATACTTTCTCATGCAAGAGTTTCCCAACAAGAATGACATTTATTCTTTGCTGTACAGTGATAGATGAGATCTCCACAGATGTCACTGTCAACATCTGAAACGAATGCTATCTAGGCAGCAGGGACATTGGAGCCCCAGTTTTCAGCTGTAGTTGTTAAACTCTGTGGATCAGCAGTCCCCAACCCCCAGGCCCCAGACCAGACAGGGCCACACAGCGGGAGGTGAGCAGAAGGCTTCCAGTGAAACCAATATTTACATCTGTATTTACAGCAGCTCCCCATGGCTCGCGTCACTGCCTCCTATCAGATCAGCGGTGACATTAGATTCTCATAGGAGCATAAACCCTACTGTAAACTGCGCATGCGAGGGATCTATTAATAGGTTGCATGCTCCTTACTAGAATCTAATGACTGAGGATCTGAGGTGGAGCTGAGGCGGTGATGCCAGCACTGGGGAGCGGCTGCAAATACAGATTATCATTAGCAGAGAGGTTTGATTTCACAATGAATGTAATGTACCTGAATCAACCCGAAACCACTTCCACCCCCCGTGGAAAAATTGTCTTTCACGAAACCAGTTCCTGGTGCCAAAAAGGTTGAGGACTGCTGCTGTGGATGATCCAAAAGACACTATATTTTCCTTTTCTTCGGGCTGGCTGAAAATGTCACTCAGACCTGGGTACTTCTTCTTCTGAGTTTTTGAAGCAGTCTGTACACTGTCTTTAGGGAAGTCAAGGTGTGCCAGGGTGAGGTAAAGTGCCAATCCATGTAGAGAGGGTTGAAAAGGAGAGGGGAGGGATCCTTCCCTTTTTCTGTTCTGTGAGACCGAGATTATGTTCCAGTACTTCTGACACATCCACTACTGGCTTAGTTAAGAAGCCACACTACTGATCCTTGTCACTGCTCAACTCTGGTGGGAGAGGTTCCAGGTCCTCCTCCCTCTAGCGGATAGATGAATGGCAAGAGAAGGAGAGGTACGGAACCAAAGGAGATTATAACTACAACCTGTGATTGTGTCTTCTGAACCCCAGAGTGGTACACCTTAACTAGCATGTGTGTATCACTGGGAACCACAAGACAGAATGTTTGAGACTGGCTCATCCTGGAAATTTTGACTGTTGGTCTCAGTCAATGAGTATGGATGCTGTAGGAGGGCTGGGACAGGGCTACCGCGTTGAGTTGGAGATCGGACCAGCTGACCTCAGAGATCTTCCTGTCCCAGATTCTGGGAGATGGAGAGGATTAGTGTCTTCCCTGGACACAGAAAGAACCCTGGAAATTACTGAGATCAATTCTTTCTTTCTTTTTTTCCCAATTGTTTTTTAATCTTTGCTTTCCTGCCCACTACTCCTTTGTGAATGTTGCTGTGCCTTGATCAGTCTTTGCTAAGGACAATGGTCTGAATCAAGTCCAAGTTCTTCATGCCCCTTTGAACACTGTAATATGTCAAAGAATAAAGGGAGAAATGGTGTTCCCGGGGGGGGGTAAGTAGAGTGTGGGATGGCTGGTAGCAAAGGAGCTAGCAGATGTAGTAGTGGTTAGATTGTATCCTTGCAAAGAATTAGTAGTTAATCCTCTAAATAATAACAATAATGATAATAGTGAGCAATAAAAACAGGCCCTTAGTATGTGCCAGCTACTGTTTTAAGTGTCTTTCATGAATTAAATAATTTAATCCTCACAACTGCATTACAAAGAACTGTTTTGATTCCATATTAGAGATGAGGAAATTAAGGCCCAGAGGGGTCAAAATAACTTGCCCGAGAGGTAGAGCTATGTTTTGAATTCATACACTCTGCCTTCCAATCCTCATTCTTAAGCCCAGTGATATTTACAAACCCCATGATCACTCTAGAAAATGCCAGTGACATGGTGAAAGGTTCTCTGGGAAGTTTGGGGTTGCTTTGCCATATTTCCATTTGTTTTGTTCTGCTTTTTGTAATATCTATAGTTCTGTAGTTGCTGGATTGTTTTCAGTGTGGAAATTTCCTCAGGTATTTGGGTAAGGTTGCTGACAAACATGCAAAGTCATCTGGGCCCCTCACATCTTGGATCAGATATCACTGATACCAGGTCCTGACCCACGCATTGAGCTGCGTCCACCTTCTACCACACCTCACCCCCTTCATGTCTTTTCACCTGTGCTCACACAGATTTAATTCAGTCCATCCCTATAGTCATTGCCTTGCATATACATGTAACTTCTTTGCCTCTCAACTCATTGCATAAATTTGGAAAATCCACAACGCTGTTTAAATCCAAGGGTCAATTTTCTCATTTATTTATTTTTTGGAGACAAAGTCTCACTTTGTTGCCAGGGCATGAGAGCAGTGGCATGATCATAGGTTGCTACAATCTCAAACTCCTGGGCTCAAGGGATCCTCCTGCCTCAGCCTCCCAGAGTGCTAGGATTACAGGTGTGAGCCACCGTGCCCAGCCTGATTTTCGAATATTTGCCTGGCCATTACTCTGTTTCTAATGAAATGAGAGAATAAATATTCTAATGAGAGGCAACTGGCTATATGCAAATTTTTTCTGTAAGTTTAACTTTAGGAAAAATTTCAAAAGCAAAGGAAACTACAAAAAAACCTCATTTGTGTTTTTTTTGGAGTTCATCAATTTTACTCATCCATTTTGAGAGAATCGACATCTGTGTCACATTTCCTGATTTTTGCTGTTAAGCCCTTGCTGGTGTCATCCATGTTTGGTTGATCTTATTATTCATACTCTCTTTAAAAGCACTCAACATTAAGTATGCACCCAAACATTTCCTGATTAGATAGACGAAGGAATGTATGATCCCATCTTATTTTCCAATGGAAATAGATTTCTGCTGCAAGTAACATATTGTTTCTTCCCTCAAGAAGTTTACAGGTGCTGGTTTAGCTATACTTAACTTTTTAGGAGAAGATATGGAACATTTCAATGCTCTGATGAAAGTAAAGTATCCTCTGCTTAGAAAAAATGTATGTATAAACCTACACCAAATTTTGCACACAGTTCTAGGAAATTAATGGACACCTGAAATATTCATTCCTTAAACCCAGGTCAGCTAATTTTGCTCCAGCAAGGTCTCAACCTTGGAGGTTTGGGTCTACAAATGAGAGTCAGAGTCAGTTCTACATCCATGATCATAGTTCTGTTAAGACTGTTCCCAATCCTAGATAGAGAAATAACTACCTCAAAGAAAGATCCTAGGATGTTATACTTGTGTGTAGACAAGAACAAGGCAGTTTGTGGTGACTCCTTCTCGCTGCACTCTCTGGCCCTTGGAAGCCAGAAGGATATTGTCTTTGCCCCTCATCAGATTGTGTCACCTATATTCAATAGTCTAGAAAACACAGAATTAGGGTGACCATACATCTTGTCTTGCCCAGGACAGTCCTGGTTTACATCTATTTAGGGTAATTTTTAATAGCATTTTCTTTCACTTTCAAAAGTGTGCTAGTTTGGATAATGAATTATAGGGTCACCCTACTAAGAATGAGCAGCCCTTGATCAACTTCTAGATTTATTTCTTGTCAATCATGTAGATTCCATTCCAAGACCCGATTCTTCGAGAATACCCATTGTGCCTTCTAACTCTCCTCTTCCTCAGACTCAGTCCAGACTCTGATCTGCCTGATCAGTACCCAAGCCTTTTGTGATGCTAACACCAGCAGTCGGATACAACTCACCTCCTCAGAATCTTCTTCAGAAAATACCCTCTGGTCCAGATTTCCTTCCACCAGTGGCCCTAGCAGGGTATAGTGAGCACAGTCATGGGGCTCTTCCTTGGGATCATAGCCCAGTTCTACCTGCCCCTGCTGCAGGTGATATCTCTCTCCCTCATCTGAGCCCGTCAGCACCGCTATCCGGATGACTTTTTGTGGTCTGTCCAGAATCACTGTCAAGTGGTTGCCTTTTAACAGATCCAAGGCAGAGTAGCTCTCCTGGTTCAGAGTATAAGCGTATTGTGGCATCACATCCAACGGTGTCTCCATGTCTGTGACCACATTAGCAACAGGGTTGTCTGGTTCACCAAAGACTTTGTCCTTCTCCACAGGAAAGCAGCTGTCCTCAGCTACAGAAACAGTGCCCACGTGGTGCAAGACAGAGGGAGTGAAACAAATTGGAACATTTTGGGCCAAGAGAAGACGGAATTCAGAGAGAAGCAAGTGAACGGGAGTGTTAAGGAAGAGGAGGAAGAAAGAGGACAGGCGGGAGAGGTCACTAGTGCGGAAAACTTTCCCTGAGATGTTCAGGCTGGAGAACTCCAGGATCACCCAAGGTAGTTCTTCCCAGGCCGAT
>CAUYSK010009660.1:0-23902 GCA_963575035.1 Avahi laniger
TTCCTTTCCCTTAAGCTTCTCTTCTTTTACTTTATTTTTTTCAGAAGTTTTCAGTCATTCTGGAGATACTGGTGCTATTTCCAACCAGACCAGGGATTACTTCAAATGGTCACCTGGATATTCATGAGGGACCGTGATAATACCATTACACAGTCATCAAACACGAATCCAAAGAGAACTGGGCACCGGCTGCAAAGTCCCTCATGCAAGCAGGGGGGCTGCTGCGCTGCAGCCCCGCAGCCACAGCACTTCAGGTGTCTGGGTTCATCACAGGCCAGTGTCACTTGTTAAGCAACAACGAAACTATTCTTTCCCCCCATTGAATTGTCTCGACCCTTATCGCATATTTTTGAATAAATGTTGACCAGGTCTGCTACTTCGACCTCCTTGAGAGCAAGGTTTTTTCTTTCCTACCTCCATGTCTAGCATAGGACTATGATAGAGTAAATGCTCAACAAACATGTTCAATAAATGAAAAGCTGATTGGAGATTCCTAGTGTCAACCATCAAATACCAGACTCTGCTAGGTGCTCGGGAAGCTTTATACACGAAGCTGATGACCTAGTGAATTTTTTTTTTTTTTTTGAGACCGAGTCTCACTCTGTTGCCCAGGCTAGAGTGCCATGGCATCAGCCTAGCTCACAGCAACCCCAGACTCCTGAGCTCAAGTCATCCTCCTGCCTCAGCCCCCCGAGTAGCTGGGACTACGGGTGCATGCCACCACGCCCAGCTAATTTTTTCTATTTTTAGTTGCCCAGCTAATTTCTTTTTTTCTATTTTTTAGTAGAGATGGGGTCTCGCTCTTGCTCAGGCTGGTCTCAAACTCCTGACCTCAAGCGATCCTCCCACCTCAGCCTCCCAGAATGCTAGGATTGATTACAGGGGTGAGCCACAGTGCCCGGCCCAACCTAGTGAATTTTTAAAACCAAAAGTTTCCAAAGAGTTCCAGAAGTTTACAATATTAGATGGAATGGATCTTGGAAATCATCAACCTTCCATTTTCCAGTGAGGAAAAGCAGACCATGAAAGGCTAAATAGCAGGCTGTGGCCTATCTCATGTAAAATTGCCACAGGTCCCAGCTCACTTTGAAATTACGCTCTGACTATTACAAGTTAACAAAGGACTTTTTCAGCTAGTTCTTGATAAAGCATTTTTTTTAGTTAGTCCTGATAAAAGTCCTTTCCAGATGAAAGACAACTGCTTCTACTTCATACCAGACTTATCTTTTGAGATAACTGCTATCAGAGATTAAAAAATAAAATCTTCTACCCTAGCTGTATATAATTGCTCCTTTCTTTGAGTTTTTATAGATCTTACTTGCTCTCCCACAAAATTGGCCATTCACTTTGTATTGTTCCATTGCTCTATTGCTTTGGATTATTATGTAATTTTGAGTTGTTATTTGATTTGTCACAGTTTTATGTATGGTCTTCCCAAGTACACTGCCCCAACTAGACTCGGGTAGAAATTCAATTTTACAGTTTATTATATTGTAATCCCATGGACATGCAGCAGATCTTTTTTGATATTATGTGTGCATTCGAACAATTCATTTTTACAATAAGCTGTTAGCCCTAGGTTTCATTCTGTTTTCCCCCTCCCATAGAGAGGTAAGGCAGTTTACCTCCGATTGCTCAGGAAGACTGAGTCTAGGAGAGAAGCACTTTCTCTCATTTGGAAATTTTCTAGTGACTCACTGCTTGCTTTCCTAGAAGAATGGAAAGACCAGAGGTATATATATTTTGGTATTTCTTAATATTACTATTAAAAGTTTTAAAATCCTATTAAAAAGATAAAAATCAGCTGAGCATAGTGGCACACTCCTGTAGTCCCAGCTACTTGGGAGGCTGAGGCAGGAGGATTGCTCGAGCCCAGGAATTCGAGGCTGCAGTGAGCTAGGATGAGCCCACTGCACTCCAAGCCTCAGCGACAGAGCGAGACCCTGTTTCACAAAAAAAGAGGCAGGCATTGTGGCTCACACCTTAGTCCCAGCTATGCAGGAGGATCCTTGAGCATGTGGTTAGATAGTGGAAAACAAACAAAAAACAAAACTAAAAATTCTATACGTTACAGATTTTTTTCATCTGCCAGAAATCAAGCCCTGTTTGAAATTCATGCTATTTTAAAATTATACTGATGAATGGGAAAGAAACATTGAAACAATTATAAAATTACTAAGTCATTTCACTTCTCTGAACCTCATTTGTAAAATGAGGGAGTTAGCCTAGATTTTTTTGTTTCTCACACTGTAATTGATGGACCAGCAACATCGACATCATGTCGGAATTTATTTGAATGCAGAATCTCAGGCCCAATCCTAGACTTTCTAAATCAGAATCTGCATTTTTATCAAAATCTCCACCTAATTTGTATGCATATTAAAGTTTGAGAAGACTGACATAGACGATATAAAGTAAATTCCAGCTAGTAAATTCTACCATCCTATGATTCTGGGTTGAAAGATTCTAAGTTAGGTAAAATGAATGTCACTTACCTGAAGGCTGTGTTTGACCTGAGTAAACACAGGTCAAACTGCTCGGCAAGTCTAATTAACTTTTCAGGTTACAGCTTTAAATTAACAAAGAGAACAGAAAATAAAGACTTGGCTCTGCTTGTTTGGTATTACTAGGTTCCTTCCTATCATACTGTGATTAATTTTAGTATTTAAATGTACATAAACCGCCCAGTGAGGTGACTCAGGCCTGTAATCCTAGCACTCTGGGAGCTAGAGGCAGGAGAATTGTTTGAGGTCAGGAGTTCAAGACTACCCTGAGCTAGAGCAAGAGCAAGACCCCATGTCTACAAAAAAAAAATGAAAAATTAGCAGGGCGTGGTGGTGCATGCCTGTGGTCCCAGCTACTCAGGGGAGGCTGAGGCAGGACGATAGCTTGAGCCCAGGAATTTGAGGTTGCAGTGAGCTAGGCTGACGCCACGGCACTCTAGCTGAAGCAACAGAGAAAGACCCTGTCTCAAAAAAAAACCAAAAAAACCACACACAAATAAATAAATAAATTGTACATAAACCATGGACTAATTTAATATTTGTTAAACACCTATAATTTTCTAAGTGCCAAAAAGAACTTAAAAGGTAAGATTCCTTGCTCTTCAGGCACCTCATGAAGATTTTGAGCTTTGCTTTGAACGACTCAGTGTCTGGAGCCCTGGAATGATTTAATTATAGGCTGCTTCCTAATTTGTTGTTATTATCCGGAATAGGAAGCCATACCAATTCAGTAAAATATCTCGTGCTTCAGTCACAGGGTGATAAGCACAGTGTGCAGGTGAACTAACAGGCAGCTTTATCTCTAGCATGCTGTTTCCGTTGACATTGTATATGTGATTAGGCAGCCAGAAATCATTATAGACTATGAGCTCTACTTTTCCCCCTGATTTATCTGTGGCCCAAAATAGGATATGGGTTAGTTTAATTCAAGGTCAACAAAAATTCAATATGAAAATACTTGAGTTTATTAGGATCGCAGTCTCCAACCCCTAGGCCTCAGCCTGGTACTGGTCCATGGTGAAATTGTCTTCCACGAAACTTAGCAACCAGGCTGCACAGCAGGAGGCGAGCAGGGGGGCAAGCCTGCAAAGTTTCCTCTGTGTTTACACCGATCCGGCTCACATCACTGCTTGAGCTTTGCCCGAAACCCACAATCCGTGGAAAAATTGCCTTCCACGAAACTGGTCCCTGGTGCCAAAAAGGTTGGGGACTGCTGCATTAGGAAATAGGTGGAAGTGGTGGAGAAAAGGAACCAGTCTTCATGGGAGAGAGGAGAGGTCAGCAACTCTGCAAAGGAGAGTTTTCTCCAGAGGCTGTGGAGAGAACCGCATTATTGAAGGAGGCCAGTGTGGAGGTGAGTGAGCCACTGGAGCAGGGAGACTTTATTAGAATAGGTTTACATTTTCGGTTGAATATGTCATCCTGAAAAGAACAGGTTTGCCTTTTCAAATTGGAGGATAGCTTACATTCTATGGCTGATTGTTGTTACTGACAGAGTACTTGCTGCAAACTCTTTCAACATGTCATTTTATTGTCAACTTTGTGCCTTTTGGTCTAGCCAGACACAGTGGGTTCTTCTGGTTCTCAAAGAAGATGAGGTAGTACTCATTGCTATAGCAATTGTTCTTTATAATGTATTGGCACACACCAGGCACTACTTTGCAGTTTTCCCTTTATTAGTATGTGTCCTGACATCACATCTGCATTGTAACTTTCTTGAAAGAGAGGCGAGGACATAGTGCCTGGCATCAATTAACCATATAAGAGTTATCTTGAGGTTTCTTAGACCTCTTTGAGTAATTCAGTGGCTTTCATTAAATAAGTTTGAAGATTTTTTTAACTGTTGACTCCTCTGATTAGTAGAACTCTCCATTTATGGTTCATTGAAACAAACCTGTTCTTCCACTTGTTTTTTGTATTAACATTGCACCACTTTTCATTTTAAGAATTAAATAATTAAACTAACCTCAGGAAATCCCTATCAAGTAAAGAATTTTGTTATCCTTGTCTTATAAATAAGGCAAATCAAGCAAAGTGGTATTGTTCAGTGTCAACAGGTATTACTGAGCACCTACTATGTGCTAGGCACAAGGAACATACAAGTGAACAAATCACAGTTCCAGCCTTATAAATGTTCCAGCAAGAAAAATAAAGTACTCTGATACTGTGCAATAGCTGCTGTGACTGATGTATAAACAGTGTAGAACAGGAGTACAGAGGAAGAGTGAAGAGAATGGACAGCTAATAGCTTGAGGTGCAGAAGTGAGTCTGTGAATAGTCCCTGGAGAAGGAGAATGCAAGTCAGACAGGGGTGGTGGGGACTGAGTTAGAGAGGGCATTTCAGGATAACCAGAGGGTACTCTCTCTATAGGCAAGGTTATGTGTCATTGGCATCAATAAATGAGCTTCCTTTTCTGCAATTATCAGGGAACATATAACATTAATTTCTATATTATTTGAAATTCAAAGTAAAGCATTATATTTCAAAGGCAAAATAGATAAAGGCTCAAACTGCTATTTGTCATTATCTGCAGTGTGGGAGTAAAATTGGGGAACTATGATGTAAATAAGTCCTGGAGTAAAGGGAGTGTCCAGAGAAGACTCGGAGATAAAGCTGGCACTGTCAGTGGAGTGGTGGAGGGGATGGGGCAGAAGGGAGAAAAGGAGGCAAGGAAGAAGGCATGGGGACATTGCTATCTACACGAACTCAGTAAGATTAGCAGAATGAAAACTCAATTCTCTCATTTAACCTCAGCAGTCAGGACTCCAGTCAGCAGTTTTGGTCATTTTTGGTCATGGACTCTGCTCTTGAAGGTTAGGTAAAACAATTAATGTGACATAATCATGGGCTATATAACAATGTTTGAGTCAATGATGGACTGCCTATAGCATGGTGGTCCCTAAGATTATAATGGAGCCGAAAAATTCCTATTGCCTGGTGATGATGTAGCCATCCTAAATTATGTTTAGATATACACGAATATTTACCATTTGTTACAATTGCCTATAGTATTCAGTATAATGACATGCTGTGCAGGTTTGTAACGTAGGAGCAATAAGCTATACCATACAGCCTAAATGTATAGCAGGCTATAACGTCTAGGTTTCTATAAGTATAATCTGTGATGTTCACACATCGATGAAATCGCCTAATGACGCGTTTCTCAGAATGATGCAGGACTATATTAGGAAAGGATCACACAGCATCTCTATTATTTATTCTCTCATTCACCATACTCCACACACGTTATTTCTTTGCTCCACATTGGGACAAGCACTCTGATGATCACAAAATGAGAGAATGTTGGCCAAAAATAGTTAAAATCTCTTAAGCCTATGGGATTAGTGAGCGTTAATTAATTAATATTCTCCTATTAAAGGTCTGACAGTGAGCCAAAAGCAAGTATAATTCAGTCCAGTACCTAACAATTATCTGCACAAGATCACAAAATTCCTCCAAATGATTACAACTTTCAGTTAAACACTCTTCTCTCCTTTTAATGATGTTATCACATGCCCAGTGTAACCACTGAAGAATCCTGGGTTAAGAGTGGCAAGCTTATGCAAAGTTGAGGGTATTAATAAGCACCATTTTAGGTATAGCAGAAAGAAAATGGGCTGGGAGGCTTGTTCACAGTGTCTGTCTTCAACTTCCCATTTTGTATCATTTGATTCTCAGTTGAGAAACAGGCATCAAAGAGCCAGTGGCAAGATTTTTAAGATGATAAAAGAACATGGCAAAAATAACTTTATATTTGATCCTGGCTGCAGGGTACACTGGTAAAGCTAAGTATGAATATAGGCTGGGCACAGTGGCTCATGCCTATAATCCTAGCACTCTGGGAGGCCTAGGTGGGAGGATTCCTCGCGGTCAGGAGTTTGAGACCAGCCTGAGCAAGAGTGAGACCTTGTCTCTACAAAAAAAATAAAATAAAAATTAGCCAGATGAGGTGGTGTTTGCCTGTAGTCCCAGCTGCTCGAGAGGCTGAGGCAGGAGGATCACTTGAGCCTAGGAAATTGAGGCTGGGTGAGCTACTATGACGCCACTGCATTCTAGCTAGGGCAACAGAATGAGACTCTCTCAGAAAAAAAAAAAAAGACTAAATATAAAGGTTGACCTATTCTGATTAACCATTTTCTTGTTAGAGCAGCTCAATTTGTAGAAAGGAATCCAGATTTCTTGAAGACATGATTAATGTTATACTAAGTTCTTTTTAAACCCTTTTATTCAGTCCTGTTTTCTTTAAAGAGACGGCTCAAGAGTTTCCAGTATTTTGTTACCAAAAAAAGCATAATTTCTGTGCCACGATCATCCTGCACGTATGTTATCTATTTTAACTGTATCACATTGACTGTAAAAATAAATGTCAGAGCACATGAAGATATGAGGACCTCCGTAGACATTCTTCCCAGTGAAACAATCAGTAACCGGTGAAAATTATAAATTAAAAAAGACCGCTGGATCAGACTGTGGAGCAATTTATGCCACAGGGCATTGTCAAAAACACTGGAGCAATCAGTTAGTAATTACAGAAGCTAATAACTGGAAGTGATATCGACAAAGGAAAATCACCCAAAAATTTGACAGGAAGATGAGGGAAACAGACAGTCAAAGAGAACCTACCTAAAACCGCTGTCCTCCCTGGGAAGAGAGGGGAGAGAGTCAGGGTGACAGGGTACATGCCAACGCTGCACTCTTCTGAGGATCACCATCAGAGGCTGCACACTGTGGGTGAACTAGACTTTGCTGAACTGGTCTAGCCAAGTGACTAAACAAATAAACAAGCAAGCAACAACAATGACAACACACCTGGAGCCAGGAATTAATACCCAGAGTTGCTACAATAGAAATGTACAGTTTGCAACCATGAAAAAGTTGCAAGAGATACAAAGAAACAGGAAAGTGTGACCCATACCTACAGAAACTGCTATTGAGAGGACACAGATATTGGACCTAGCAGATAAGGACTTCAAAGCAATTATTCTAAGTAAGTTTAAAGAACTAAAGGCAACTATGCTTTAAAAATTGAAGGAAGGTATGATAACAGTGTTTCATCAAATAGAGAATATCAATAAAGAGATAGAAAATTTTTTTTAAGAAGAACCAAACGAGGCCAGGCGCAGTGGCTCATACCTATAATCCTAGCATTCAGGGAGGCAGATGCAGGAGGATTGCTTGAGCTCAGGAGTTTGAGACCAGCCTGAGCAGGAGTGAGACCCCATCTCTACCAAAAAAATAGAAAAAATTAGTCAGGTGTAGTGGCACCCCCCTGTAGACCCAACTATTCAGGAGGCTGAAGCAGGAGGATCACTTGAGCCCAGGAGTTTGAAGTTGTGGTGAACTACAATGATGCCACTGCACTCTACCCAGGGCAACAGAGTGAGACTCTGTCTCAAACAAAACAAAACGAAACCCCAAATGGAACATCTAAAGTTGAAAAATACCGAAATTAAAAATTCACTATACGGGCTCGACACTAGGTTTTAACTGGCAGAAGGTAGAAGCAGTGAACTTGAAGATAGATCAATAGAGATTATGTATTCTGAAGAATAGAGAGAAAAACATCCAAAAAACTCAGCAAACTCTAAGTAGGATAAATGCGAAGAGACACATGCCCAGACACATCATGGGCAAAATGATGAAAAACAAAGACAATCATGAAATCAACAAGAGAAAAATTACTCATGTACAAGGGAACCAGATAAGATTAAAAGCCAACTTCTCATCAGAAACACTGGAGACCAGAAAGCAGTGGTATGAGATATTCAAAGTGCTTACTAGGATATACAGTTTAGAGTCAAAGATACAAATAGGTGGTAAGTAAAAGGATGGAAAAAGATATACTATATAACAGCAACATGGGAGCCACAGTGGCTATATTAATATCTGAGAAAATAGACTTTAAAACAGAAAATGTTACTAGAGATAAAGAGAGACATTTTATAATGAAAAGAGTGTTAATTGATTAGGAAGCTATAACAATTATAAACATATATGCATCTAATAACACACCCTTAAAATATTAGGTTTTTAACACATTAACTCCCATAATGATTGTATTTAACTCACTCTAGTTTTGACCCCGGGGCCACATGAAGCATATATAAAATCTTTCTTGTTGATACTTTATTGTTACAATTAATATTGACAATTTAATTCTAAAAACGTATATTAAATGAATAGAACTCAATAAATTTTGTTTTTCTAGTTATGTTTACCTTTAAATTACACTTAAAGTTTTTATTCTATTTTCATAATAAAACACTGTGGCCCCAAGACAAAATTTCTGATCTTTTTGTGTGGCAGTCAATGTGTTAAGTATGAAGTGTCCAATTTCCTTAAGCACTAAGTTTGACAGTTGATATATCTGACATTTCACTTTGATACTTTTTGTTTTGTTTTGTTTTTCTATTGTGAAGGTACATCCTCATTTTCAAATGCACATTTTGGCTTGTGATTATCTTTCAATTTTTTTTTTAGAGCAATTTTTGTGAAACCATGGATAAGTAAAAAGTTCATGTTATTTTTGAATATGAGTTCTGTTGTGGAACCAATGCAGCGCAGATGGCTAGAAATATCAATGAGGTGTTTGGGAAGGATGTGGCTAATCAACGCACAATATGTTAATGGTTTGAGAAGTTCCATTCTGATGATTTTAATCTTGAAGATGAACCATGTGGGTGACTTGAGACCAAGGTAGATAATGATGAGCTAAAGCTGTAGTAGAAGCAAACCCATCTCAACCTATGCATGAATTAGCAGCAAGGTTTCACATTACTATTCCAATAATATTGAACCATTTGAAACAAATTGGCAAGGTTAAGAAGCTGGATAGATAGGTACCATATGAATTAAATGAACATCAGAAGAGAAATCGTCTGGAAGCTTGTCTTTCTTTACTGTCATGATATAAAGGTGAACCATTTCTATACTTTATTGTTATGTGTGATGAAAAATGGATTATTTTTGACAATTGCAAGTGTTTAGCACAATGGCTGGATAAGGATGAAGTGCCGAAACACAGTCCAAACCCAAATATTCGTCAATAAAAGCAAATGGTGATCCAGCACTGGTATTATCCACTACAGCTTCATGAAACCTGGTAAATAGATTACAGTGGATGTCTACTGCAACCAGTTGGATGAAATGATGGGATGCTTGCAATTAAGCCGTCAAGATTGGTCAATAGAGACAGGTCAATCCTCTTGCAAGACCACATTTCACACAAACAATGCTGCTCAAACTACAACAGCTGGACTTGGAAATTCTCTGTCATCCACCTTATTTACCAGACCTTGCACCAACTGGCTACCACTTCTTCCACGCTGTGGACCACTTCTTACAAGGAAAAATATTCAATTCTCAATGAGCTGTAGAAAATGCCATTCATGATTTCATCACCACTCACTCTCCAGGCTTCTTTGCTGCTGGCATAAGCAAGCTACTATTAAGATGCCAAAACTGTGTTGATAGTTTAGGCATATACTTTGATTAATTGTACTGCTTCTTGTTTGAGATATAATAAACTTAACTTTTGGTTTGAAATTGGACATTTCATATTTAATGACCTAATACATGAAGCAAAACTAACAGAATTGGAGGGAGAAATAGACTACTCAACAATTATAGTCGATGATTTCAATATCTCACCTTCAGTATTGGATAGAACAACCAGGCAATAGGCCAGCATAGATACAGAAGACTTATAGAACACTATGAACTAACTACACCTAGAAGATATCTATAGAACACCCTACCTAACAATAGCTCAATATACATTGTTCTCAAGGATACATGCAACATTCTCCCAGATAGACCATATCCCAGCTGTAAGATAAGCTTCAATAAAGTTAAAAGAGTTTAAAACATACAAAGCTGTCCTCTAACCATAACAAAATGAAATTGGACATCAATTACTAAAGGAAATTTCACATATCCCCAAATACATGGATAATAAACAACATACTCCAAAGAAGAAATAACAAGGGAAAATGGAAAATACGGTGAGATGGATGAAAATGAAAACACAACATGCCAAAATTTATGGGGTGCAATTAAAGAAATATTCAGAATATTTATCTTAATAGTTATAAACACCTATATTAAAAAGGAAGGAAGCTCTCAAATCAGTAACAAACTTCTACCTTAATAAATTGGAAAAAAGGGCAAACTAAAAGCAATAAGAAGGAACTAATAAAGATTAGAGCCAAAATTAATAAAATGGAGAACAGAAAACAATAGAGAAAATCAACAAAACCAAGAATTGGTTATTTGGAATTTTGTTTGTTTATTTGTTTTGAGACAGGGTCTTACTCTGTTGCCTAGGCTACAGTGCCATGCCGTGATCATACTTCACCGTAGCCTCAAACGCCTAGGCTCAAGCAATCCTCCTGCCTCAGCCTTCTGAGTAGCTGGGACTACAGGTGTGCACCACCACACCTACCTAATTTTTTGCAGAGATGGGGTCTCGCTATGTTGCCCATGCTGTTCTCAAACTCCTGGCCTCAAGTGATCTACACACCTTAGCCTCCCTAAGTGCTGAGATTACAGGTGAGAGCCACTACGCCTGGTCTTTTATTTATTTTTAAAGAGACAGGGTCTCACTCTGCTGTCCAGCTGGAGTGCAGTGGCTCAATCATTGCTCACTGTAACTTTGAATTCCTGGGCTCAAGTGATCCTCCTCCCTCAGCCTCCTGAGTAGCTGGGACTAGAGATGCATGCCACCACACCTGGCTAATTTTTAAAAAAATTTTTGTAGAGATGAGGTCTCACTTTGTTTCCTAGGCAGGTCTCAAACTCCTGGCCTCAAGTGATCCTCCTGCCTTGGCCTCCCAAATTGCTGAGATTACAGGTGTGAGCCACTGCATCTGGCCTAAAAGTTGGTTCTTTGAAAAGAGCAATAAAAATTGATAAATTATAACTCAACCAACCAAGAAAAAAAGAGAGGAGACTCAAATTACTAAAATCAGAAATGAGAGAGCATAATTACCAACCTTATACAAATAAAAGGAATTATTAAGAATTCTTAAAAGAAGTCTTAAATTCTAGTATTAAAGAATACTGTCGGCCGGGCATGGTGTGGGAGGTCGAGGCCGGTGGATCGCTCAAGGTCAGGAGTTCGAGGCCAGCCTGTGCAAGAGCGAGACCCCATCTCTACTAAAAAAAATAAAAAGAAATTATCTGGACAACTAAAAATATATATATAGAAAAAATTAGCCGGGCATGGTGGCGCATGCCTATAGTCCCAGCTACTCGGGAGACTGAGGCAGGAGGATCGCTTGAGCCCGGGAGTTTGAGGTTGCTGTGAGCTAGGCTGACGCCATAGCACTCTAGCCAGGGCAACAGAGCGAGACTCTGTCTCAAAAAAAAAAAAAGAATACTATCAACAACTGTATGTGAAGAAATTAGATAACTGAAATGAAATAGACAAATTCCTTGAAGATACCATCTACTGAAACTGACTCAGGAAAAGAATAGAAAATATGAATAAATCTGTACAATTAAAGCAATTGAATCCATAACTTAAAATCATCTTACAAGGGAAGGTGAGAACTAGATGACTTCATTGGTGAAATTTATCAAACATTTCAAAGAAAAATTAATACTAATTCTTCACAAACTATTTGAAATAAGAAAAGGAGAGGAAATACTTTCAAACTAATTCTATAAGGACAGTAAACCTGATGACCATACCAAAGACATCACAAGAAAAGAAAATTACAGACCAATAACCAGTATCAGTTATGAGTATAGAGGCAAAATTCCTCAACAAAATATTAGGAAACTGAATCCAGCAATATATAAAAAGTATTATACAGCATAACCAAGTGGGATTTGTTCCATGACTGCAAGGTTGGCTTATGTCCAAAAATCAATTAATGTAACACACCATCTCAATAGAACAAGAAATAAAACCACATGATAATCTCAATAGACACAGAAAAAGCACTTAACAAAACTCAATGCTCTTTCATAATAAAAAACAATCAACAAACTAGGAATACAACGGCACTTCCTCAACGTGATAAAGCACATCCATAAAATCCTGAGCCATCATTACGTTTAATAGTGAAAGACTGAAAGCTATCCACCTAAGATTGGGAACAAGACAAGGATGTCCAAACTCGCCTTTTCTATTTACCTTAGTACTGAAGGTTCTAGCCAATTCAGTCAGGTAAGAAAAAGAAATGAAAGGCATCTAGATTGAAAAGAAAGATATAAATCTGTATTTTAAAATGACATAATCTTATATACAGGAAATCCTAAGGAATCCACCTAACAAACAAGTTTTGCAAGTTTGCAGGATAGATCAATATGTAAAAATCAATTGTATGTCTATATACTAGCAATGAATAATCCAAAAATGAAATTAAGAAAACAATTCCATTTACAGTAGCATTAAAAAGAATAAAATGCTTAGGAATAAATTTAACAAAATAAGTGCAAAATGTATATTTTGAAAACTACAAAGCATTGAAAGAAATTAAAGAAGACTAAATAAATGGAAAGTCTTCCCATGTTCATGGATTGGAAGGTTTACTATTGTTAACATGACCAAAACTCAAAACTGATCTACAAATTCAATGCAATCACTGTCAAAATCCCAGCTGGCTTTTATGAAGAAATTGACAAATTAATCCTACAATTCATACAGAAATGTAAGAGATCTAGAATAGCCAAAACAATCTTGAAAAAGAACAAAGTTTTAAGACTGACACTTCCTTGTTTTAAAAATTACTAAAAAGCTACAGTAATGAAGACAGTGTGATTCTTATATTAATATAAAGACAGACATAGCTGGGTGCAGCGGCACTCATGTCTGTAATCCCAGCACTCATGTCTATAATCCCAGCACTTCAGGAGGCTGAGGCAGGAGGATTGCTTGTGGCCAAGAGTTCAAGACCAGCTGATCAAGGGCGAGACCCCGTCTCTACAAAAAAATACAAAAATTAGCCAGGTGTGGTGGTGTGTACCTGTAGTCCCAGCTACTTGGGAGGCTGAGGCAGGAGAATAGACATTTCTCTAGGAAGATATATAAATGGCCAATAAAAACATAAAAAGGTAGTTAACATTATTAGTCATTACAGAAATGCACATCAAAACCACAGCGAGATACCACTTCACAACCACTAGGATGTTTATAAAAGAGAAGATGGGAAATAAGTGTTGGCAAGGACATCAAGGAATTGGAACTTTCATACACTGCTTGTGGGGATGTAAAATGGGGCAGCCACTTTGGAACACAGTTTGGCATTCCCTCATGATGTTAAACATAGAGTTACTATGTGACTCAGCAGTTTCACTCTTCAGTATATACCCAAGATAATTAAAAACATATGTCTATACAAAAACTTGTATATGAATGTTCATAGTAGCATTAATGTAGTATATCCATATGACTGAATATTATTCATATATGAATTATTATTCATATAAAGGAATGAAGTACTGATATATGATACAACATGGATGAACCTCAACGATATTAAGCTAAATGAAAGAAGCTAGACGCAAAAGTCCACATATTGTATGATTTCATTTATATGAAATATTCAGAATAGGAAAATCCATAGCAACAGAAAGATGCTAGTGGTTGCTAGAGGTTGAGGAGAGTGGACAGTAACTGCTAATGATTAGTCAGTTTCTTTTTGGGGTGATGAAAATATTCTAGATTTAGAAGTGACAGTTGCACAAATTTGTGAAGATACTAAAAACTATTGAATTGTACACTTTAAATGGGTGAATTGTATGGCATGTGAATCATGTCTCAGTAAAGCTGTTACACAATTTAATTTCATGCTTTCCTTGATAATCACAACCAAAATCTCTCATCTTTCAGCAAAAAAGCTTATTTATATGATGGTATTAATGCACATTATCAGTATTTACAGACAAAGTAAGTAGTTAGCCTCCTCTGGAAACAATAGTCACCTTCAAAGCATGCTATGAGGTCAATGATGAAGAATTTTTCAAAGTGCTAAGGAACAAAGATTTTAAAAAAGAAAGTTTTCCATGCCTTACCATTCATTTCCTTTTTTTTTTCAAATTTATTTTTAACGTGGGAGTAGAGGGAGGAGAGACGGGGGAGAGAGCGAGCTTACAATTCATTTCTCTATAAATTTTCACTTCCCATATGACATAAATTTCTTTTTCTAGAGCATTATATAATCTTTCAGATTTGTCACAAGCATAAATTTTCCATTAATCCAATTGAAATTTGACCATCTCACTTTAAAAATAATTTATATGCTATTAGCTAATTGACCTGTATTTAACATGCTGATGGAGGTCTCTAACTGCCAAAAAAACTGATCCCAAGTTGTTCCATAATAATTTTTTTTTTCTTTTTAGAGAAGGAGCAAGGAGTCTCTCTATATTGCCAGGCTGGCTTCTAACGGCTAGGCTCAAGGGATCCTGCTGCCTCAGCATCCGGAGTAGCGGAGACTGTACAGGTACGCACCACTGCGTCCCAGCTCAATGGTAATTTTTATGAAGAGCACACAACCCAAGTCTGGAGCAGTCGGAGGATGTCATGCTAAGTGTCACACATAACTCCGATGAGTCAATTCCCCAAGCCTATTTTATCACCTTAAAGAATGCTATTTCTTTGATTATTCCGACTCTTTTAGCTGATGCTGGTACCAGGACTGATGCAAGGGCCGGATACATGCTACCTGCAATTGCAGCATAAATTATGTGACAGAGCCAAGACCCCAACGCAGTCAGAGACTAGGTTTCAAGGACGGATTCTTTCTAATCCTCGGTTAGCCAGCTTTGACAGAACAGATGCTAACAGACTGAATTGATTGGATAAGTATTCATTGTGCACCTGCTCCATGCAATGACAGTATACAAGGGTCCAGATATGGGGGCCGCGAAGGAAGAAAAGTCTGTCTTCCATCATACCTTCTAGTTGAGTTTCTTCCTTTATTACGTTCATTATCACATTTGTTACACATATTATTAAATTCTTTCCGTAAAAGAGGCTATGCTGAGCAGGTAACCGAATTGTCGGTCCCCAAAAGGCACTGTATAACATAGATGATTTATGCAATTAGAAGGGAGAATTCATCGGAGAACAAAGTCTATATCAGGACGGAGCCCATTCAATTCCAGGATCCTCTGAAGCCCAGCCTTGATTCAGATTTCCCACCCCAACAGCTCCTAGGGAGCACGCTGGAGAGACAGATTCTCATCATCGAGAAGGAGAGGCGCTCCTCAGTTAAGGAACCTCAAGTCCCAGAATCCCACGAGGACTCCAAATCCCAGAAACCTGCACGCAAATCTATCCCGAGTGCCAAGTCGGCTGACTGCGGACGTGACCAAGTTAGGAAACTGGGGTGAGATGCTGCAGCATCTGTCTGTACTATTTTCCCTGAAGGGAAGGGGCTTCCTAATAAACTATAGAATGTGAATTCTTCGTCCGAGTTCCCACGAAAGGACCCCTCCCATCCTGTTTGGAATGAAGGCCAGCGTCTGCCATTCTGCTTTCCCCTTTCTCTGTCCCCGTAAGAATGGTTCAGCCCGGCATTGAGGCTCCTTGAGTTGGATCGATGGTTGCGCCCGCCCTACCCCGGAATGCGGGCCTTTGGAGCGAGCGAGGTGGGAGGCACCGAGGCGGGAGGCGTTTGGGCGGCCGTAGAGGCGGCGGCGCCTGCCGGCTGTGGGAGGAGCCGCGAGGTTCCGGCTTCTTGGGCAAGACGACCCTTGGGTCGGCGCTGCGGGAGAGGAGGACAGGTAGGTGAGCGGAGGGCCGCAGCTCTCGGACCAGCTCGGGCGGCGGAGCCCCCCACGGCGCCCGGGCCGCCCCCCGCACTCCCGGCCTCTAGCTTCGAGGCGGGGGAGTGAGGAGATGCCGACTCAGAGGGACAGCAGCACCATGTCCCACACGGTCGCAGGCGGCGGCAGCGGGGACCACTCTCACCAGGTCCGGGTGAAAGCCTACTACCGCGGGTGAGTGTCCGGGAGCAGAGGTGGGGGTGGGAAGGGAGGGGAAAGGCTAGCGCGACTTGGCGTGGGGGAGGAGAGGGTGAGGGGCTGGAGGTGGGTCGGGCTGGGCGGGCGGCTCTGGGGATTCGGGGTGGGTGACGGAATGATCGGGGAGGAGCAAGGAAACGCGCGGGTTGGAGCACCCTCAGGTGTGGTGCGGGGCGCTTGGAGTCCGAGGGGCCGGAGTAGGGTCCGAGGAGGAGCCTTGGAATAGAGTAGGTTCGCCTAGTAGGGGCGAGAGACTCGCGTATTGAGAGGTTTGCAAGGGCTTTACATCATTAATTCTGGGTGTATGTGGGGTTGAGAGTCGAGTGTTCCAGATGATGCCTCAGTTAACACCGTTTGCAGTGAGCTTAGAAAACCGGACTGCTTCAGTTAAGCTGGCCCTTTTTTGATTACCAGCAGGCCTGAAGCCTCCGGTTCTTTGAGACAGGTTTACCTTCATCACCGTTGTGTTCACGAAGTGTATCTGGACTATGGTCAGACTGTCAGCGTATTAGACATGAGTTATATTGAACAGTAAAGTTGATGCGTTTTCAGGCATGTGCGTTAGGTATTTATGTCTCGCCAAAATTAAGTTGCATATGTGTAAATTAAAATTTTGTGAACCCTTGTTTCAAGGACCATGCAGTAGGTTGAGGTATTGCAGGGTGAGAGGAGGACTAACCTAGGCACAGTTTTAAATTCTATGATCCTTAGTCATCTTATTACCTGTTATCATTACTGTGGTTATCAGAAATAATTTAGGCCTAAGATCATCGAGTTAAATCACTCTATCAACAGTGATGTAAAGTGCCCTCCTTCCTTTGAATTCAGTTGTGGTTTGAAAAACAAATTTTTTTTTTTGAGATAATTATGTTTAGGAGCATTAGAAATATGAAATGTTAGAGAGAACATAAAGGTTTGAGAGTAAGGATTAACAGAAAACCCAACTACTTTGGCCTGTCTTACTGCTTGTCCAAGTAAATTGCTTTAAAAAAACTTAAGCACTGCCAGGTTGAAACTGCAGTGCATACTTTTACATTCCTGTGAGGATCAGCGAAGACAGCAAATTCTCAGACTGCCTCTCTTGTTTTGATTTTAAAGAAATATAAGCCCCTGAACGTCTTATTGATTTGATGTAAGGACTTACTGGTTTATTTTGCCACGAAGCTCTGACCTCTATTTAATACATTAACTGTGTTCAGGAGTAGTTTATCGGAGTTATATTGGACAGTATTATATCTGTGTTTTTATTTAAACACATGTAAAATTGATCCAGGAGTATTTTTTTGTTTTTTTTAATTGATACAGAGTCTTTCTCTGTTTCCCTGGGTAGAGTGCAGTGGCATCATCATAGCTCACTGCAACCTCAAATTCCTAGGCTTAAGTGATCCTCTTGCCTCAGCCTCTGGAATAGGTGAGACTACAGGCACACGCCACGACACCCGACTAATTTTTCTATTTTTAATAGAGATGGGATCGCGCTCTCGTTCAGGCTGCTCTTTGAACTCCTGAGCTCAAGCAATCCTCCCACCTCGGCCTCCCAGAGTGCTAGGATTATAGGAGTGAGCGATCACATCCCCCGCAAGGAGGTTTTGATTTTAGAACAATACCAAGAAATGTGTGAATTTTTTTTAAAAGTTTGTAGTTGTCACAAAAGCTGTTTTGACTTTAAGATAGTCAGTTATGAACTTTGCAGCATGAGAAAAAAGCTTCCTTTGCTTTTTTTTAACCCTACCTGTAATTTGATGGATGATCCATTTCACTTTAGAGTATGTTCTATTTTATAAAGTTGATAGTTCTTGAGTTAGTAGGTATAGCAAATATAGTAGGTGACTTTTTCTTAAAGATGTCTAATTAGTGACAATTTAACAAACTAGATTTAAAAGTGAATACATGCACATGGTAGGAAAGTGCAGATTGTACAGAGCATAAAATAAAGTGTCCCCATTCCAGCCCCTCAACCTCCACACCTGAGTTCTGTTGACAATTTATTTCTAGTTCTTCTAGAGTTCACATTTGTTACTTTGAAAATTGTACTTTTGTGATTTATCAACTTTAGATAGTATCTAGCAATCCTTCCACTGAAAGATGAGAAATTCAGTGCTCACTACCTTTTCCTTCCTAGACAAGTGCCTTTCAGTTTTTGATAAACTATTATTTTTAGTTCTCTGAGGTACCTTTATGGCTTTTTTCTTCTTTTAGAATCCTATTGCCAGAAAATGGCTTTTAATATATAAATTCATGATTTATAAAATTGAGATAGTCTCCAATGACTCTATGGAAAATGAAGAAATTAGTATTTTTCTTTTTTTCCTCATTTTTATTAGTTTGACAAATATAAATAGGCCTATGTAGTAAATTAGAATCTTTTTTTTTTTTGAGACAGAGTCTCACTGTGTTGCCTGGGCTAGAGTGCCATGGTGTCAGCCTAGCTCACAGCAACCTCAAACTCCTGGGCTCAAGGGATCCTCCTGCCTCAGCCTCCCGGCTAGCTGGGACTGCAGGCACGTGCCACTCTGCCTGGCTAATTTTTTCTATTTTTAGTTGTTTGGCTAATTTCTTTCTATTTATAGTAGAGACGGGATCTCACTCTTGCTCAGGCTGGTCTCGAACTCCTGAGCTCAAGCGATCCTCCTGCCTTGGCCTCCCAGCGTGCTGGGATTACAGGCGTGAGCCACCATGCCTGGCCTAGAATCATTCTTAAGTTTCTCCTTTGGAAAGAAATCAAAGTCTGTTGTACTTTGGGAATATAGATGTCACATTTTCTTGGTTTATTGCTCCAATTATTAAAAAGAAGAGAATAACGTACAGCTTTTTTAGTGTTTGACTAAAATTTTTCCAAGACATTCAAGTTAACATTGTCTCTTAAAACCTATGGAATTAGGCCCGGCGCGGTGGCTCACGCTTGTAATCCTAGCACTGTGGGAGCTGAGGCGGACGGATCCTTCTGAGCTCAGGAGTTTGAGACCAGCCTGAGCAAGAGCGAGACTCCGTCTCTACCAAAAATAGAAAGAAATTAATTGGACAGCTAAAAATATACATAGAAAAAATTAGCCGGGCATGGTGGTTCATGCCTATAGTCCCAGCTACTTGGGAGGCTGAGACAGTAGGATTGCTTGAGCCCAGGAGTTTGAGGTTGCTGTGAGCTAGGCTGACGCCACGGCACTCAACCCAGGCAAGAGAGTGAGACTCTGTCTCCAAAAAAAAAGCCTATGGAATTTAATATGCTGAAATAAGAAAAAAAAAACCTATGCAATTTTACTAAGGAAAGAATGAATAACCTCTTTCCCGTTACAGTGTTTTTAATTCAATGAAGACTTTCTAGTGGCACCTTCATTTCAAGCCTCATTTAAAGACAACATCAGCACTCTTTAAATTATACCAATTTCTGTTAAATCTGTTAGGGTTATGCGTTTATATAGTCTAAACTGATGGTTGTGGCATTACGTAGTCAGCTGCTCATTAATATAGATGAAACTACAATGAGTCACCAACAGGGATAGTTAATAAACAGATTGGCTAACTAGAACACCTACCTGATTTTAAAATAGAAAATCCTTTCTTTATTCAAAGAAATGTAAGGACATTCTGCATTTGAAAGAGTTTTCTTCTCCCTCAGCTCTTCTGAATGGTGGTGAACACATAGCTTTCCCCTATCCTTTTCTAGAAATATTTCTTTCCTGTGAGTGTTGAATCTTGTTATAAGCAGAATTTTTTAGTGAATAAATTGCCCTTCTCTTTCAAACACATGTATAGTGTTCTCATTCTGTTAAATTTGATCTAAGTGAAAATGTGATGTCTCTCTAGATGTAACAGACATTTAATTTTATTTTTTCCTAGTTTTTAAGCAGGAGACTAATAGCACTGAGAATTTGATTTTGTTGGAGACCACCTGAGAGTACCTGTCTCATGGTCTGCACCCCTCCTTCCCTAACATGGGAGCTTTTCAGTGAGAGGCCTTCTTCAATCATTACCTAGTGGTGTTAGTTTGAAGGAAGAGAAACAGGTTTTGTTGGTTAGTGATAGATTGCCATTGTATTTGCTTATCCTTACATGAAGTTGCTTGATATTATGGAATAGACTTTTAACAAGGCAATGTTTGGACTGCTCATTTCTTTATATTATATATGTAAGGGAAATTTTGCAAAAAGCTTGTAAAAATTCTTTTTAAACCACTGCTGTCAAGCAGCAATAACAATAGAGAGGATTCCTTCTGTGCACATCTAGAAATAAGAGATTAACTCTTTACTTATTTGGAATGCATTACTGGTTCAGTGAGAAGTATGTAGGATTTTTCTCACTGTGAACAAGTCTTGGCAAGACTTATTTTTAAAAGAATTGCAGAATTATGTTAGCAATGTACTTTAGTAATGGTGCTGAGGAAATATAATAGTATCTTGAGTTGAGAGTTGGAGGAATGTTAATTGGTTGGTCTTCGAGCTTCTGGCATGACACCTAACCTTAGGGCAGGTGTTCCATATCTTGGCCAGAGAGAGAAAAATAGGACATGGTGGCCTGGTGCCCAGAAAGCCAAAAACCAAATGAAAAACTCCCCTTAGAAATTTGCATTAGATAATATAGAGAGCACTGGGGAAACCGAAAAAGTTAGAGGGAGAGGCTGGTGAGGCCAGACCTGACCATGTGTAAACTAAAGGTCTGAAGAAGCAGAAATAGGAAGCAAAGGAGAAAGAAGCAACTCTGTACGGAAAGATTCTCCCAGAAGTCCTTAGTTCATGATAGCTTTCTTTTTTTTAAATTTCGATATATTTAGGGTATACAAGTGCAGTTTTGTAACATGAATATATTATGTAGTGGTAAGGTCTGAGCTTTTAGGGTGCCCCTCACCCAAATAGTGTACATTGTACTCAATAGGTAATTTTTCCATCTCTCACCTCCATCCCACCCTTCCACCTTTGGAATCTTCATTGTCTATTATTCCACTCTGTATGACCATTTGTGCACATAATTTAGTTCCCACTTATCGGTGAGAACATTTAGTATTTGATTTTCCATTCTTGAGTTACTTTACATAGGATGATGGTCTCCAGTTCCATCTAAGTTGCTCCAAAAGACGTAAAAATATGGAATGCTTCATGCATTTGCTTGTCATCCTTGTACAGGGGCCATACTAATCTCAGTATCATGCCAATTTTAGTATATGTGCTGCTTTTAGTATATCATTGCTTTCTGATAGAACTACCACCCCTTCTTTTAAGGAGTGGTAACTTGAGTATCTTTTTTATGATTTAAATGAGCCTAATTAAAACATAAATTTTTCAAGTTCCAGTCTTGCTTAGGATTTCAAATATTGCTGGAGATTATTTAAACTCAGTTTAATAAATATTGTTGAACACGTATTATAATCCAGGCACATGGTGCTATTGTGGGCACAGGGAATGTAGAAGTAGGTAGTCTCTGCCCTTGAGGACTAAGAGACTTGTGGAGGAAAAGACATATGAGAGTTACAATATAAATGGTTAAATCTGAAGTGTGTATGTGTAAGGTACTTGCAGGGATGAATGTTGGGGAAGAGTTTAGGGTGAGAGAAGTCTTCATAGAAGATAAAATGTCTGAGGCTTTTAAAGGATAAATAGGAGTTTTCCTGGTGAATGAGGATGTTGGTGGTGAGTCATTCTAGACATTGAACAACCACATTATAAGTTTGGGGAATTAAGATCAGTTTGGTTGTTAGTCTCATATTCATTCCTTATTATTAGGTTATAAAGTGTGAACTGGGCGCCAATGAGAACTGAGGCTAAGACAGTTCACACGGGCTAGATTGTAAAGACCATTAAATGTCATACCGCAGAGTTCACACTTTTTTCTCATTGGTGAAGATTTAAATAAGAGAGTTTAGTGATCAGATTTACATTTTAAAAAGATCGCTCTTGAAACCAATATGAGAGATGGATTGATAATGGGTGAGACTAATTTGGAGGTTTTTGAAATAGTCTAGGTGAGTGATTTTAAGGAAGTAGAAAGAGGGTATGGATTCAATGGAGATTTTAGGAGGTAGTATTGATATGAATTAGAGATCGATTGTCTGTGGGGGATAACTCATAGGATTCTTGTTTGAGAGAGACTGGGAAATATAGAGGGAAGAGATTTGTGGGAGAAGTTAACTCATTACCTGAAACAGTCAAGTGAATTTTGAGTTCTAGGTGATTATGAGGCATCCAGGTGGAAATGTCCAAAATTAACCGAACAATCATTTATTGTGTGCCTGTTCTATGTTGGAAGCAGTGTGCATGACAACTAACCTGTGTAGAAATGTGACTAAGATAGAAACAAAAATGCCACCAGTGGCCAAATTCAGATCACAAAGGCAAGGCACTAAAGCTAAATTTTAAAAATGCAGAAATACATTAAGTGGAAAGTTACCTTGGCAGCCTCCCCTACTTTCTAGGGACAGCCATTGTTAACAGTTTGGGATATTCTATATCATATCAATATGTCTATAAATATAGATATGTATACATAAACACACACATAGACATACCCTTTTATTTTTCTAATAGATGGGTTTATATTTCTACACATGTTCTACATCTTGATTTTTTTCATTTATGGTCATCTTTCCATGCCAGAATGGACAGATAAGTGGATCTTCTTCTTTATAGTTGGTACATAGTGTTCTCTAATATTGTCATACCATAATATATTTAATCTTTTTTCTGATGAACATTTAAAATTGTTTTCATTAAATCACTATTTCAAATAATGTTGAAGGAAGATCCTTATATTTAATATATAGACTTGCAAACATGACAGGGTCTTGCTGTATCACCCAGGCTGCAGTACAGTGGTCTAATCATAGCTCACTGTAACCTTGAACTGAACTCCTGAACTCAAGTGATCTCCCACATCAGCCTGCAGACATGTGCCACCATGCCCGGCTAAATACCTTATATTTTGTAGAGCGAGAGTCCTCCTATGTTGCCCAGGCTGGTCTGGAACTCCTGGCCTCAAGCGATCCTCCCACCTCAGCTTCCCAAAGTGCTGGGATAATAGGCATGAGCCACTGCACCTGGCCTACATTCTTAAAAATAGTATACTAGTGAAGCTTTTTCCTTATGCTCCCATTGCATGTTATCTGTCTTTTTTTATTTTTTTATTTATTTTTTTATTTTTTTTGAGACAGAATCTGTCTCTGTTGCCCAGACTAGAATGAGTGCCATGGCGTCAGCCTAGCTCACAGCAACCTCAAACTCCTGGGCTCAAGCAATTCTTCTGCCTCAGCCTCCCGGCTAGCTGGGACTACAGGCATGCACCACCATGCCCAACTAATTTTTTCTATATATTTTTAGTTGTCCGGCTAATTTCTTCCTATTTTTAGTAGAGACGGTGTCTTGCTTTTGCTCAGGCTGATCTTGAACTACTGACCTCAAGCAATCTTCTTGCCTCGGCCTCCCAGAGTGCTAGA
>CAUYSK010009663.1:0-45714 GCA_963575035.1 Avahi laniger
GGACTACAGGCATGCGCCACCATGCCCGGCTAATTTTTTCTATATATTTTTAGTTGTCCAATTAATTTCTTTCTAATTTTAGTAGAGATGGGGTCTCGCTCTTGCTCAGGCTGGTTTCGAACTCCTGAGCTCAAACAATCCTCCCGCCTTGGCCTCCCAGAGAGCTAGGATTACAGGCGTGAGCCACCGTGCCCGGCTCCATGTATGGATATGAGTGAAGAGGGTGTGGGCAGCTTGCCCAGCACAGGGGCTGCATGTACTGGGGTGGGGGATGGATGCTCAGACAGTGGAGCTGGTGCTGGAACCCTGAGTGGCAGCCTGAGGGAGCATGCATGCTGTGGCAAGGCATTTGGGTTCCATTTTCAAGAAAATCCAGAGCTGGGGGCAGGAGGGAGGGAGCCCAGAGTCTGAGCTGAGCTGGAGAGGAGGGGGTGGCTACCACCAGAGCCTGGCATGAGGTGTCAGAGGCCAGATTGGTGTGGGGGGCAGGCTGGAGGGAGTGCAAGAAGAGGGCTGGGTGGGACTGGGGCCTGGCATTCCTGCTACCCCCAGACACCCAGCCAGCTGTGCCCATCTGTGGATTCACTCTGTCCTCACAGTCATCTGGCACAGTGGGTGCCTTTGCCATCCCCAAGTTCAGATGTGGGGACACCCAGGTGTCTCGAGCTTCTGGGCAGACAAGATGCCCAAATCTAGAGAGGAGACGCTCGAAGACCCAGACAACCAAGTCGTGTTCACAGAGGCTGACTCACCGGCAGAGGGAGGTGAGGCTGGAGCTCGACCCTGGCGAGTGGACCAACCTGGCCTTAGACCTTTGAGTCTGAGCCAGCAGCAGAGCCAGCAGGTGGTTTTGCCCGAGCGAGAAAATTTGGAAAGACTTTGAAGTGGGCAAATGACCATGTGCCCATCTCGCACACCCCACCCCCCGGGTTAGTTATTGCTGCTGTTCATTTGGGCTGTTTTGCAGAAAATAAACAGTAATGCAAAATGGTGCATGTCCATAGAAATGCAGTGAGCTTTGGGGGAATGCAATCGATTATTGCCCTATGGACGGATCTGTTTTGCATCATTTGTAAATTCACTTCTCTTTCCTTATTTTCTGTGAATGTGGCGCCAGTTCTATCTTACTGCTTTCCTTGTTAATTAAGGAGTTCAATAAAGTCCTTGATGCTTGTTATATTTGTATGATAGTCATAAGTTTACCTGTAAAATATGATCCTTTAATAGCCTCCTGTCGTCGGAGGTGAGTGTGGGGCTCCGGAGAGGGCAGAGCTGGGGAGCAGGGCAGGGGGCTCCAGGGAAGGATGGATGGAGATGCCCCTCGCTTCGTGCCCCACCCTGTCCACAGGTCCCTCCTCACAGTCCCCCAATGCTGGCCTCCCCTGATGAGTGAGGCTAGCGTGGTCACAGTTGGGACAGCCCCACCCCACCCTGCACTGTTGGTGTCCTGTGGCCCCTGCAGACTTCCAGCAAGTCCTCTTACTATGGTGTGAGTACTAAGGTGTTAGTGGTGGCTGGTGGCTTTCCATGCAATTTCTCAAACATGTCTGTGGGCATACCTTTAAAATCAAAGGACAGTAAATGTGTGATCCCCCCCACCAGGGTCTGGGAACACAACATCAAACTGCCCCACCCAGGTTCAAAATTTCTTCAACGTTTTGGTTTTTAGAATAGAATTTCATGGAAACTTTGCATTGTATGCCAGAGGACATCTGTGTTTGTTTTAGTACAAAACAATGTGTTAAATGGTTTTCCACTGTCAAAGGACAAAATTACAACAGATTTAAAGATCTCAATTGGCTCTATTGCGATTCTAGAATCGGGCAACACATCATTCCATAAGATAGAACGAATGTTCCAGTGAGCTGAGCAGGAGAGGCTGGCTTTACAGACAGAGGGCTGAAGAAGGCAGAAACGGAGAACAAAGTGGATTGGTCCTTCTGAAGTTACTTTCCTTGTACGGTGGGACAGGGAAGCAGAGCAGTAGAAAGATAACGATTGGTTGATGTCAGGGAACCTTAGGTTAAGGATTAAAATGGGGAACTTCACGGTATCATGCTGATGGAAGATTGCAGCTGGCCCATTTGGAAACTGGCTGTCCTCTCTTCTGACTCCTGGCTCGGGTTTGGCGATGCAGCTTTCGCACTTGTGACTCCATTTTGAGTTTTAGTGTCTGTTGGGGTCAGTAGGGAGCGCAGTCCACAACAGTGGTCTCTTGTAATTTTTATTTAACACCATGAGGGAAGGAGACATTAGGGAGACAGGTCATGATCACCCGGATTTCTCAGGTGGTGGCTCCCCCAAAAGGGGCTATGAGGCTCTGAGAGGCCCCAACTTCCCGGGGAGTCTTGCAGAGGCAGCCGTCAGGATCCTGGGCTTCCCCCTGCCTCCCCCCTTCTGCCGCAGCAAAGAGCCCGGCCTGGGGTCCGGGCGAGACCCCCTCTTGGCCAGGGTGGACTCCAGGTTCAACTCAGGGACCCTAACAGGGCACCTGGGAGTTGGGGGGGAGGGGAGCCCTGGGCTGCTGCACCTAGCTGCGTTCAGGGCCAGCCTGCTGGGTGTCCCCAGGTGTCCCCAGGCCACAGTGCAGGCGGAAGTCCGGAGGAGCTGTGCTGGGCGGACCCTGGGCCTCCGGGGATCTGAGGAGGGGGCGGCAGAGTCCCCATCAGAGCTCCGGGAGGGAGGGGCAGCCAGCTGGCCCAGCCCACTCGCCCCGCCTCCCCAGCCCTGTTTTCCCTGTCTGAGCCCCAGACGTCCCGCCAGCGTCTGGTCTTTGTCTCGGTTTCAGTCCCTTACAGGGGTTGTTGCTTTAATGATTAAATGAAAAAATGAGTGTCAGGTGCTTAGAAAAGTCGGCCCCGTTGGCCGAACCCTCTACTGCTGCCGCCAGCCCCCAGCTCCATCTACCGCACTGATTTCCTTTTAGGATGTCCCGCTGGCGACCCCAGATCCCAAACCTGTGCCCCTCAGCCGGCAGGGGCAGGGCCCGGACTGTTGGGAGGGGGCCTGATCGGTGGGCGTGGCCTGATTCATGTGGGTCGGGCCTGAGTTGCAGGGAGGGGCCTGAGCAGCGGGGCGGGGCCGAGCGTAGGGGCGGGGCCTTGCACAATGAGGTGGAGCCCAGGTCCCCGCCTTCTGCGCTGGCCCAGGCTGCTTCCCGCCGTGGACCCACTCGTGGCTGGCGCTCTGCTGCCACCTGGTGCTGCGGCGCGGCCGTGCGCCTAATCGGCCTCACCTGCAGGGACGCAGATGCGCGCATGCTCCCGGAAAGCGGCGGCGGAGGGGCGAGGACGTCGCGTCCTCGAGCCCTGGGCGGAGGTTAGAGTCAGAGTTAGGAGGCACGGTAGGAGCATTGGAGGAGGGGCAGCTGCCCGCCCCACAACGTCCCTCCTCGGCTTCCGCGCCCAGGCAGGGGAGGGGTCTGTGACAAGCGCTTCGCCACCTGTGCCGGGAGCCCGCGCTGCAGCTGGAGAGCCAGGAGGGGCTGTGCCGTCAACGAGCCCGCCCCTCGTTTTGCAGTTGGGAAAACCGAGGCTCGCGGGGGCGTCCTCCCGGCAACGGCTGCGTACGGTCAGCCGAGCACGAAGTCTGGTTTGCGCGTGGAGTCCGCATTCTGGCGGAGAAGAGAAAAGCAAGGAAACAGGCACAAGAAATTGCCATGTAGTTAATACACCGCAACATCAGTACGATGTGACATTACTTCCTGCCACGGGAAGAGCGCCGAAAATGAGAGAGAGGAGAGACGGGTCGTCCCGCGGGCTGCTGCGTGGACGGGGCACGGAGAGCGGTGCCAAGGCCCTGGGGCAGCGGGAAGGCGAAACCACGCACAGGGTGGGCTTTAGTCGAGGTATCGGTTTCTCAAAGGGGACTGTGGCGAAAAGGAGTGGCACGATGTGATTTCAAAAGATCCACTCCCGGGCAGGAAAGCTGGAGTAGGTGGGAGATAGGCGGGAGACATGCTGTTCAGGTGAGCGACGCGGGTGAAAGGCTCAGGGAGCGGGCTGAAGAAGGTCAGCATAAAGGTGAAGGATTTCCTGTAGGGGTCAGATCCAGGGAGGATTAAAACCAACTTCCAGGTGTCGGGCTAGAATCACACACAGGTGTGATGGGAACAGGGCCAGGTGACGTTTTTAAATGGCCCTGTTTTCGAGTCTCGTGTTACATTGCATGCGGTATCTCATGTATTTAGCACCATAACCCTGGGTGTTTCTTTCCTTATCTCGCTTGATTGGCACAACCACCTGTGAGTCAGGCCTTATTGCCCCTATCTGGGGCATAATTAAGGGCTCGGGGAGGGAGGACAGCTCAAAGTTTCCACAGCAGTGGAGGCCACGCAGAGACTTCACCCTGGGTCAGGTTGTGTGCCTGTCTGTGCAATGTAGAATGAAGAATAACTCACATAACATAAAATTACCATTTTAAGGTGTACAATTCAGCCATTTTTAGTATATTTTTAATGCTGTGTAGCCATCACCACTAACTCCAAAACATTCACATCACTCAAAAAGAGCCCCCATCCCTGCTGTCAGTCGCTCCCCAGCCCCCACAACCACTGATCTGCTGTCTCTGTGGATTCACCTGTTCCGAACGTTTCCTCTGAATGAAACCCTAAGATATGTGGCCTCTGTGTCCGGTGTCTTTCACTCAGCATAACGTCTTCAAGGCTCATCCTTTTTGCCACGTGTCAGTGTTTCATCCCTTCTTATGCCTGAGTAGTACTGCATTGTATGGACGGACCACAGTTTTCCATTCATCTGCTGAGGACCCTCGGGTGGTTTTCACTTGTTGGCTTTTGTGAGTAACGCTGCTATGAACATTCGTGTACAAGTATCTGTCTGAGTCCCTGTTTTCGGTTCTCTTGGGTATACACCTAGGAGTGGCATTGCCGGGTCATATGGCAACTATGTTTACTTTTTTGAGAAAATGTCAAACTGTTTATCAAGGTGGCTGAACCATTTTATATGCCATGGGCAGTGCATGAAGGTCCCTCTTTCTCCACATCCTCTCCAGCTCTTGTTGTTTTGCTTTTTAAAGATAAAGACATGCTGGTGGTATAGAGGGGTCTCCCACTGTGGGTTTGATTTGCAAGTCCCTGACTATTGGCATGAACAGCTTTTCACGTGCTTCTTGGCATTTGCATATCTCCTATGGAGAAATGCCTGTTCACACCTTTTGCCCACGTTTAGGTTGAATTGTTTGTCTTTCGATTGTTGATTCCTAGATCAGATTTTAAATCTCACTGTCTCTCTGCCTCCTGGCGGAAATTATCGGGGCTACACATCTTTATGGGGATGCCCTCAGCAAAGTCCAGTTGCCTGGGCAATGTGTGAGTTCGGTGTGTCAGCTGGTGACAACTTAAGGGCACATCATGGGGGTTGCTGTGGGTGCTCCCTCCACACTCCTGCTGTCCTGGGCATAGCCCCCCTCTCCACCAGGACCCGTGATATGAGTCGGCCCCGGCCCTGGTGCAGGGGCTTCTTGTGGCCTCACATTCTCCGTGCTGATCTTTAGTGCTCGTGGCTGCACCTCCTGTCCCATGAGCCACCTGAAATCAGGGGAAATGTCAGCATCCACCAGTCTCGGGAGACGGGTTGAGAACTCTGCTCTGCAGCTGCCAGGCTGGAGCTGAACCAGACCATGGCTCAGCCTCTCTGCTGTTCCCGGGCCCTGGGCAAGTCTCCTAGCATTGATGTCCCCCACCTGAAACAGGGATGACCTGGAGGACTGACCTCCCAGGCTGGCTGAGAGCCCACCTGAGATCCGGCAAGACAAAGACACAGATCGTGGTAAGGCTGCAGTGAACAGGGGGTGCCAAGACCAGACAGACAGACACGTGCCAGGTGCATGTTCTGAGAGCACGGAGGCCACATCTGACTCTTTTGGCATCTCTCACTGCTCAAGCACAGAGCTTGGCAAACACTCAGAGTTCAGTAAATATTGACTCAAACATCTGTGGTAGATTCGGGGGAGAAAGGCAGACAGTGTATAGAGCAGGATCCAATCCGGGCCACAAAAACTGGATCAAAGCATAGGTCTGTGTCTACGGAGAAAGGTGTGTGTTGTATGCCATGGGAAAGGTTCAGGGCAGCTATCTCGGGAATTAGGGTTGTGGGGAAGTAGGTGAGTATATTAAACTGCTGTTCAGAAATATTCACCCCACCACCTCCATGGAAGGGGGTGCTTACCAGCCCCCTGAGGTTGAGCTTGGAGGGGAACCTGTTGGACACATGCTGTTAACACAGATTTGCAGTGTGCTTGTGCATGGGCTGCCCTCTTGTGCCTCTGCTGACAGCCTGGAATGAGCTCCCTGCCCCCCAGTAGCTGCCACCGTGTAGCCTGAGCCCTGGAAAACACACATATGGCTGGCTGAGCCCAACCCACAGGAGGCAAAGCACAGCCCAGTCCATGTGAGCAGAGCCGCCGGCCATGCCCACGTGACCAACAGCTACTGTTGTCTGAGCCACTGGGGAGCAGGGCAGTTTGTTACTTGGCATTACTGTGGCAGGAGCTGACAGATACAAAGGGAGAGTAAACAAGCGTTTTTCACCTTTTACTCTATTATCTAACAATTTAAAACAAATGTTAGAATAAAAAGAAAGTGCTACATACAGACCGCTGGGGTAGGGGGACTGATTTCATCTGAAAACATCCCACTGGCCCCCGCGCCCCAAGGCCACCAGCACTGTCCTAGGTAGGTGTCCTGCTCAGGTGCCGCTTCTCTGTCCCTGCAAACGAGACTGTGAATTGCTCAAAGGCACAGTTGCATCTTGTTCTTCTCAGAAGCCTGCCTGGCGGAGTCCGGCCAGGACAGGTTTGTCCATGGGTTGGACACCTCTGACATGAAGGCCGAGTCTGGGAATCGTATCATTTACAGCAACATGGATGGAACTGGACATGATTATGTCAAGTGAAGTAAGCCAGGCACAGAAAGACAAGTATTTCATGTTCTCACTTACATGTGGGAGTTAAAAGAGTTGATCTCACGGGGGTGGAGAGTAGAATGGTGGTCACCAGAGGCCGGGAAAGGGTGTGCATGTGGGGAGGATAAGGAGAAATTGGTTAATGGGTACAAACATACCGTTGGGTATTATAGAAAGAGTAAGTTCTTATGTTCAATAGCAGAGCAGGATGACTCTAGTTGACAATGGCATGTTGTGTATTTTAAAGTAGCTATAAGAGGACTTGAAATGCTCCCAACACACAGAAATGATAAATACCAGATGTATCTAGGGATGGACCCTCCAGATACCCTCACTCGATCATCACACAGTCTATGCATGTAACAAAAGATCACATGTACCCCCAATATGCACAAATATTATGTAGCAATTAATTTTTTTTAATTAATAAAAAGCATAACAACGATGGAATTGGTCTCAGTGGGATTGGGCTGAGAATATACCATGAGGCCCAGGAGTGTTGAAATTGCTGGAGCGCCTCTGGCAGAAGCAAATTGCAAACCTCCCTGAAAATACATCTTCAACACAGACCACAAAAGATTTCTAGATAAAACAGTTGACAATGAACTCACAATAAAAATTTATAAACCCTGCAAGGAAGAAACATACAAATATGCAGAAATATGTAGTAAGATTATATCTTCAAAATATGATATCTTGCAAAAATATGTAGCAAGAGTATATCTTCAAGAAATTCAGACAAAAGAATTGTCAAATACCCAACCTTAAAAAAATTTAACAATTAAAAATATGGAAAGAAGATATTTTAAAAAATGAGTGAAAACCAATATAGTGTGTAAAAAGAATAGACCAACAAGGAAAAGAACAGCAACAAAAACCCTCCTAAAAATTAAAGATACAGTCAATTTAGATACAACTAAAGAGATAATTAATAACGGGAAGAAAGATCTGAGTAAATTACTCAGATTTTGGGAAAATCCCAGGACAATACAGAAAAGCTGAGAAGGAACCGAGAGACCAAAGAATGATTCAAACAAGTCCAGCTCGATGAGTTAGACGGGTTCTTAGAGGTTACTTACAGAGGCGCTTACTCCTGGGCAGCACAGGCATTTTTTCCACAGGAGCTCCTTGCATGCAAAATCCACCTCTGCCCACCCTGTGGCGTTGCTTTAAATCTCCTCCCAACGAGTAATGGAAAGTTTTTACATTGTATCTTTGTTCGTTCACAGTGAAACAAATCATGCAGGTGTGGTATCATCATCATGCACTCCATGGCATGTTGATGATATTACAATTGTCCACTGCCAGGGATTTTAGTATTACAGGTAGCTAGAGGGCACCCTGGGACAGGTAACACGGTCCTCCAGCAGTCAGAGCCCAACGGTGCCGGCTGCTTCAAGGCAAGAGAAGTGCTGAGGCACCAAGAGAGTGCTGGGCACTTTTCCTGGGCAGAGTAGTTATCTTGGTACCTGCTTAACCTACTCTGTACAATTCTGCTGAGCACTCCAGCCTCAGTGCTTCTGTTATGTGGTGGGGAACCCGCATTTCCCCCTCAATTACCAAGAATAAGACAGAGACAGATAAAAATGCTGTAATTTATGTCTAACTAGAGTTCCACAGGGAAAATTAGGGAAAGGAAAATTTGAAGAGAAAATAGATAAGAAATTTCTAGGATTGACAAAAGTCATGAATCTCCAGATTTGGAATCATAAGTCCTGAGCAGGTTCAATGAAAAGGAATCCTCACACAGACACCTTGCAGTGAAACAGCAGAAAACTAAAGACAAAGAGATGATTTACAGAAATAGCTAGAGAATCCTGCCTCTGGACAATAGGGACTGAATTTACTCTTCCACCTAAAATAACTCAAACTAGACAGACGACATGAAACAAGAGCTGTCAAAGACCTCACGTAACAAAGTGCAGTGATCGCTGAGAGATGGGAAAATAATGTGAGTCCTACGATCGCCCCAGCTGCTGGCCATGAGCACAGGACTCAGGGAGGCAGAACTCCGGGGGCAATGGGGGGTGGTGGCTGGCAGACTCCTTGAGTTGAGGACGTGGAAATGAGAGTTCAGGAAAACCAAGATGGCTAGAGTTCGCGGGACAGAGTACAAGGGAGGGGAGAGCTGTACAGAAAGAGAATTCTGGGTGTCTGCTGGGGACTGCTCTGGAACATTCCACTAAGTACTGATCAGCACATTTGTGTGGGTAAACTCCTCAGGACTATGGCTAAGGCCACCTGAAAGGGTTAGAGGTATGAATAACAGTGCAGGTGACCGCACTGGGGGAGGGAACAGGGCCTGATTCCACCAGCCAGACTGGAAACCTCATGGTCCATGGGACATTGCGTAGGGAACACAGAGGAGTCTTACCTCAGTGGTGGGGACTGATCAGCCCTAAACTCAGCACTGTTCATTCCTGCTCAGGATCAAATTGTTTCCAAGTAACTTAAATTAAAATGCTGTAATATATGTTCAATTAGAGTTAAGATAGAGATAGATAAAAATGCTGTAATTTATGTCTAATTAGAGTTCCACAGGAGAAATTAGGGAAAGGAACCATTTAAAGAGATAATGGCTGAGAAATTTCCCAGAACAAAGCACAAGAATATTTATAGAAATACAAAAATATAACCAAAATCCAACAAAGTGAAGTTCACAATGTCTGGCATCTAATTAAAGATTACTACACATAAAAAGCAGGAAAATATGACTCACAGTGAGGAGAATAATTAATCTACCAAAACCAGCCCAGAATTGACATAAATGTTAGAATTAGCAGGCAAAGACATTAAACATTTATTATAACTGTGTTTTATGTGCCCCCAAGAGTTAAGCAGATATATGAAAGGAATAAAAAGGCCCAAATTGAACTTTCAGAGGTGAAAAACATGATGTCTGAGATAAAAAATAGGCAAGACAGGATTAACAACAGATAAGACATTACAAGAAAAGATTAGTGAACTTAAAGACATAACAGTAGAAACTATCCAAATAACCAGAGAGAAAACAGAATGAAAAAATGACCAGAACATCACTGAGCTGTGGGACAACTTCAAGCAAACTAATGTATATGTAATTGGGCAGGAGGTGGGACACAAAAATTTTAAAGAAATACTGGCTGAAAATTTTCCAAATTTGATGTAATAGTAACAATAAGCTCATAGAATGGAGAAGTTCAGTAAATCTCAAGCACAGGAAACATGAAAAAAAATCACACCAAAGCAAATTATAGCCGAAATATTTAAAAACAATGGTAAAGGGAACATTTTATAGGCAACCAAAGAAAAAAGACATGTTACACACAGAGAAACAAAGACAAGGATGCCTGCAGATTTATCATCACAAACAATGTAAGTGAGAAGACAGTGGAGAAACATCTTTAAAAGAAGGAAAGGAGGGAGGGAGGGGGAGAGGAAGGAATGTTGGTCAATTTACAATTCTGTACACAGCAAAAATATCTTTCAGAAATGAATGCAAAATATAAAAGCTGAAAAATTTCACCACTACCACATCTGGACCACAAGAAATGGTATAGAAAAGTCAGGCAGACTTTTCCTTCAGGCAGAGGGAAAATGATAGATACCAGATGGAAATATAAATCTATTCAAAGGAAATGAAAAGTACAGAAACAGTAAATGCATGGGTAAATATATGATATTTTTCTTATTTAAATCTTTTCAAGAGCTAATTACTCTTTAAACAAAAATAATACTGTATTGTGGAGATCATGATATGGGTAAAAGTAAATGTAGGACAACAATGACACAAAGGGAAGGAGGAAAGAAATTGAAGTGCACCACTGTAGTTCTTATACTGAAAGAAATGTGGTATATTATTAATATTACTTAGACAGGTTGCAATAAGATAAAGAAGTATACTATAAACTCTAAAGCAACCACTGAAATAATAAAAGAGCTATATCTAATGAATCAACCAAGACAATAAAATAAAATAATAAGAAGAATTCAATAAAAAAATGAAGGCAGAGAGAAGAACAAGAACAGAGGAACAAACAGGACACAAATAGCAAGAGGACAGACTCAAACATAACCATACCAACAAATACATTAAAAGTTAATAGTCTAAATATTCCAATTATAGAGCAGATAGTGTCAGATGAGATAAAAAAAAAAAGAACAAGACCCAACTACATGCTGTCTAGCAGAAACACATTTTTAAATAAAAAGCAAATAGATTAAAAGTAACAAGATGGAAATGATATACCATACTAACACTAATTGAGAGAAAGCAGGAGCTGCTACATTAACATCAAGAAGACTTAAAAATTCTAAATGATTATGTATCTAGTAATAGGCATTCAATACAGGTAAAAATAACTGATAGAAATGCTGCGAGAAATAAATCTCCTACTATAGATGGAGATTTCAATATTTCCCCCTCAATAATTGATAAGTAGACAGAAAATTAATAATGATACAGAATATTTGAACAACCCTATTGACTAACTTGATCTAAGTAATATTTACAGAACTTTCCATCCAACAACAGTAGAATAGATGTTCTTTTCAAGTGCACATGGAATATTGACAAGGATTGTCCACATTCTGGGCCATGAAACAAGTCTCAAATTTAAAAGGATTCAAATTATACAAAAGATATTTTCTGACCACAGTGGAATCAAATTAGAAATCAATAACAGAAAGATCTCTGAAAAATACTCAAATATTTAGAAACTAAATAATGTACTTCTAATAACCCATGGGTCAAAGAAGAAATCAAAAAGGAAATTAGAAAGTATTTTTGAGTATATGAAGATAAAAACACATCAAAATTTGTAGGATGATGCTAAGACAATATTTAAAGAGAATTTTATAGCACTAAACACTTGTGTTATAAAGAAGAAAGTTTCAAATCGATTACCTGAGATTCCACCTAAGAAACTGGAAAAGCAATAGCAAATTAAACACAAAGTATGCACAAAAAGTAACTGACAAAAATCAATAAAATATAAACAATAATAATGCAGAAAGTTGAAAGTGTATTCTTTGAGAAGATCAATAAAATTGATAAACCTCTAGGTACATTAATCAAGAAAAAAGAGAAAAATAAATACAAATTAATATCAGAAACGAAAGAGATGTCATCATTACAGATTCTATTATTAAGAGAATAATAAGGAAATACAATGAACAATTTTCATGCCAATAAATTTGATAGTTTATATGAAATGGATGAATTCCTTAAAAATCACAAATCACTAAACGTACTGAAAAAGAAATTGATAACTTGAAGAGCCTTATATCTTTTAAAGAAATCAAATTGGCAATTAAAACCCTTACTACAAAGAACACTCACATGGCTTTGCTAGTGAAATCTACCAGTATTCTAACTCTACACCAATTCTTTTTGAAAATGGAAAAGTTGGCAATACTGCCCAGATTATTCTATAAGGTCAGCATTCCCTTAAAACTGGAACAAAACAAAGTTGTTGCAAGAAAGGAAAACTATAAACCAATCTCTCTCATAAATATAGACATAAAAAGTCTAAACAAAATTTTATCAAATCAAATCCAATACATATAAAAATATATTTAATGTGATCAAGGGGAGTTTATTCCAGAAATGCAGGGGTAATTTAACATTTGCAAATTAATCAATGTAATTGACCATATTAATAAAACAGAAAAGAATAACCATACAATTACCTCAATAAGTGTAGGAAAAGAATTTGACAAAATCTAACATCCAATAAAAACTCCCAGCAAACTAGGACTACAGGGAACTTTCTCGACCTGATCAAGGTATCTATTTTTTAAAACGTATAGCTAATATGCAACAGTGAAAGATTGAATGCTTCCAAGACTTGAAATAAGGCAACAATATCCACTCTTGCTATTAATACTTCTATTCGACCTTGTACTGGAAGAAAGCCAGTGCAATAAAGCAAGAAAATAAATACAAAGCACTCAGTCATGATCTATGTAGAAAATCTTATGGAATCTATTTAATACAAAAACCAATTACAGCTAACAGTGAGCTTAGCAAGATTGTAGAATATAAGATCAATATACGAAATTAATTTTATATCTGTATACCACCAACAACCAGAAATTTAAAAATTAGAAAAATTATAATAGTATTAAAAAAAGGAACTACTTGTTAAGATGTCAATTTTCCCACAATTGATTTATGGCTTCGACACAATCACAATCATAATCCCAGTAAATTTTCTCATAGAAATTGTCAAACTGATTATAAAATTTATTTGAGGTTTCAAAGAACTGAGAATAGACCACACAGCTTTAAAAAGGAAAAGCAACATTGCAAGACTAGCACTACCTGATTTCAATATTTCTTATAAAGCTACAGTTACCAATATAGAGTGGCATTATGTCAAGACAGACAAATAGATTAATGGAGAACAGAGGGTTTAGAGATAGACCCTTACACATGCGCACAACTGATTTCCGGCAGAGACATCAAAACAGTCCAATGAGGAAAGGGACGTGTTTTCAATTAACTTAAGTCGGGGTAGAACATATTATGAAATGTAAAATATAAAACTATAAAGCTTCTGGGATAATATCTTTACAACCGGAGAGTAGTAAATGTTTCTTAAGACACAGAAAAAACAGTAATAAACATTTCAGGTAAATTATACTTTATCGAATTAAAAATTTGTCTTATCAAAATGCCATTAAGACAATGAATAGGCAAAACATAGGCTGGGAGGAAAAAAATTGCAAAACATGTAGGACTTTATTAGGCGTCTGTAAAGAACTCCTGCAACTCAAATATAAAAAGATAAAAGCCCAATAAAAGAGGGCAAAGTCCTACTCAGCTGTGAAGAGGAACAGCCTAAGTTTACACCACAAACACAGTGAGTGTCAGAATATACTGAGGGAGGGAAGCTTTATGGCCCAAAGTAAATATTATATGAAATTCCAGAACGTACAAAACTCACCTGTGGAGAAAAACATCAGAACAGAGCTTTCCTCGGGGTTGGGTTGATTGCCAAGGGCACGAGGGCACTTTCTGGAGTCACAGAAATGTTCTATATCTTCCTTCAGTTTGAGTCACCGACTGTATGCATTCATGCAGACACATAATGTCACACTTAAAATTTGCGTGTCTCACCCTAGAGAAATTTTACATAAAAAATAAAACAACCTTGTAAACAAATATTGAACTCTAGTTAATTATATACACGCTGAAGTATTTAGGGGTTGAGTGTATTGGTAAGTGCAAATCTCTGAAATTCATAAAAAATTAGGTGGAATCATGAACAGATGAAGGAATAGTCGTGTGTTAAAGCAGCGGTCCCCAACCTTTTTGGCACCAGGGGCCCGTTTCATGGAAGACAATGTTTCGTTCGGGAGGTGGGGGTTGGGGAGGGGGCAGAGGTGGAGGTGGAGCTCAGGCGGTGATGCGAGTGATGGGGAGCAGCTGTAAACACAGATGAAGCTTCCCTGGCCTTCCTGCCGCTCATCTCCTGACATGCCCCCCCACCTTGCCCTGTCCCTGATTCCTGTTCCACAGAAGACAATTTTTCCCCAAACTAGAGAAGCAACAGAGCTCTGCTGCCCGGTCCCTGACAGTCCATGGCAGTCCATGGCCCAGGTGCTGGGGACCACAGTGTTAAAGCAAACATAGCAAATTGGTAACAGTTATAGAACCCAAATGTGAGTATACAGGTGTTCACTGCACAATAATTTGTGTTTAAATTTTTCATAATATAATGTCGGGGGGAAATGCCCAGGGATGAATAGTGGTCAGGACCGACCAGTGGATGGACAGCGGAGTTTAAACAGCCACAGTATAGCCAGCAGATGTGAGATGCCTCTTTGGAACCAAGACAAGGAAGGGGGGACATGTTTTCAGGCTAGGACAGAGATATTACCACTAACAGAAAGAACTACTTAGAGATTTAATTCGGAAAGAAGCAAATCGATCCCAGAAGGAAGGAGTGAGATGCAGGAACAGAGGATGAGTGAAGAAAATGGCAAACATCTGGAAAAATCTATGCAGGTATTGTCTCTATAAAACAACAGAAAGAGCAGTGAGTGATCTGGGGGTTGTAAGAATGAGCTGCAACTTGCATCAGTCACGATACTTGGCTGCAGGCACCACATGTACTCTGGCTAAGTGTACGCAGAAAGCGCTTACTTAACAAATGATGGGGCAATCGGACTCTTGAATTTGCATGGCCAGAACAAAGCCCAGGCATGACATGGGGCCTCTCCACGGGCCTCCCTCTGGCTCCTGCTTGGCACCCGCCGTGTGGGGACAGTGTCTCTCAGCAGGACACGCCGGCATTTTGAGGAGGACAATTCCTCCTTGTGCAGGGTGGTCTCATTCCCTGCTGAATGTCTGGCACCCCCAGTCCACACCAACACTTGTCGATACACTCCCAAGTCACCACGACAATCAAAATATAAGGACCATACATTCCCGGGGCCCCCCGTGGGATGGGGTGGTGCCATCTTTGGTTGAGAACCACCCCACAGAAGTTCTGCCACGACGTCCCCAAGAACTGGATTCCTTAACACCGTGGTTGTCAGAGGCAAATTCCTCTACACTCAGCTAGACTCACACTGATCACTTACAAATCCAGTTACCAAGTGGGTGCACCTGCCCTGTGGGGCGCCTGGGTCACATGCCCTGCCTAGCCGGAGAGGAGGTTGGAGAGGTTGTCTCCACGTCTTCTACAGACTCAGAAACCACGTGTGTGTGACTGAGAGGAGATGTTCAGAGGCGCCGTGTGTCTGAGCGTGTGACGAGGGTTCACCGCCGCCGCCCTTGGGTGCCCAACAGTAACAAAGCAGCTTACACTCGGAGGCGACCGCATGTGCTGTCCCTTCCGTGCTTCTGCTCGTTCAGTCACGACCCATGTCGACAACCAGTGGCCTACAATGTAGAGGTCGAACCCGCCACACGGCCCAGGTCGGGTCTCTCCATCTTGGCACTGTGGACGCTATTGGCATCTGGAGCCAGGCAATGCCTTGAGGTGGGGATGGCAGCTGTTTGTCTGCACGCTCGCCCTGCCCTCACTGGACACCAGTAGCAGGCCCCTCAGTGGACACAACCAAAAATGTATCCAGACTCGGCCAAGTGGAGGAGTCACCCCCAGCTGCATGAGACAGCTGGGGACAGGAAGGAAAATTCGCACATGTGTGGCCCCTTAGGGCAGATGACACCCCTCCACCTGGTTGTGAGTAGGGGAGAGGCGTTTTCTCAGCCACTATACATTTTACATTCCCGTTGTCCTCGGGGACTTGGGTTCTTTTCTTCCCAGAGAGTCTGAGGGCTTGCGGACACAATTTTGTGGAGAGGGCCCCAGGACATTGGCTTCACCCACGCGGCCCGCTGCTCCACACCTCCCTCGGTAAACAAGACCCGCGCCTGCGCTGTGCGCAGCCGCACGCGGAAACCAAAATGGGCGCACGGAAGCTGAGCTTCTGAGTCCATCTTGCCGGACCTTTGGTAAGTGCATTAACCTTTTAAAATGTTTGTTGAGTTTCCTTGTGGTACTTTTGTTTCGTATTTTGTTGTATTTCTGTTCTCATCTTTAGTATTTTTATTCTCAGGTTGGTTCACTGGTTTTTTGATGAAGACAGACACTTTAAATCACTGATGTTGAGGCTTGCTCCTTTCCCGCTGTGTTGGGTGGAGGCTGCAACGTTCCTGCGAAGCGCCGCCTTCGCTGCCTCCTGAAAGTTTCACGGTGTCATTACCTTTTAGACCAAATACCTTATAATTTCCACTTTGATTTCTCCCGTGAATCACAGACTATTTATGAGTGTATTGTTTAAATTTTCAGCAGTTGGGGTTTCTAATTATCTTTTTGTGATTCTTCGATTATTCTAAGAGCCCATACTTTGATTGCAACCTTTTAAAATTTGTTGAGGATTTTAGTGTCCCCAAATATGGTCAATTTGGTAAATGCTCTGTGTGAACCTGGAAGGAACATGCCTGCGTTCTGGGGTCCTGTGTGGTACCTGAGTCAGTTCATCATGTTGTGAGACCCACACTGACCTCTGCCTGCCCGTTTCATCTGCTATAGAGAGACGCAGATTAAAATCTCAGCCCCAGTTATTGTGGATTTGTCTATTTTCTCATTCCGACAGTTTTACTTTATATATTTGGAAGCCGCAGACAGATTTAGGATTTACTGTTATAAAATGTTCCTCTTTAGGAAAGTTCTTACTGTCATATCTGTTTTGTACAGTGACATGGCCACACCGACGTTCCATTGGCCAGTGTTTTTGTAGTGTAGTTTTCTATTTTTTACTTTTAGACTTTTTGTGTCCTTAGAGTTAAAATGTGTCTCTCATAAGTGGTGTTTTGTTGTTTTTTCTTAACCCAGTCTGACGACAAGCTGGTTCTTAGCATCTGTTTACGTCTAATGTGATTTATAGCAATCACCCCACCGTTTGTTCTCTTTTTTGCCTATTTGGTTTTTGTTCCTTTTTTTCTTCCTTCCTTGCCTTCCTTTGAATGGATCTGATGTTTATTAACATTTTCCTTCAATTGATTACTGGTTACACATTCCCTTGACTTACGATCTAATACAATCGTTGCTGTTACGACTGTTCATAATTGTTGTATTTATATCGCTGTGATCTCGAAACCTTTGGCTTCTGCCCGCTCTGCCTTTTGCGTTGTTGTTTTCTTGCACTTTATTTCCATGTATGGTTTAAACTCCACAAGACACAGTGATTGTCCAAGCTGGTGTCCCCTGGACACCGAGAGGCGTCCCCCAGAGCAGGGGGATGATCAGTCCTGCTACGACTGTGGACATGTAGACAAACAAGCATTGTGACTTCTCCGCAGCCTGCCCGGTTCCCTGAGCGCAGGCAACCAGGCATGCCCACCCCCCAATTACATCTCAATCAGCATTAAAAGGCACCTGACATTTCCCTTTGATTTATGTATTAACCTTTACATCCCACGCAGGCAGGCACTGATTGCTCTCGTCGGCTGCACGCTGGCTTCTCCACGCTCTTCTCGGCGTCCCCAGCTGGGTGCAGCCTTGAGCACAGAGCCTGCATATGAGGATCCTGGGTGGGCCACAAAGGCCAAGGCCATGTCCCCGCCATCCGCGCACCTCCTCTGGGGGGAAGCGTCTGGGGAGATGGGGGAGCCACAGGTTGCATGGCTTCCTACATGAATTTCTTGGCACAAAAGGGATTGAAAAAGGCGGTGGCTGCCAAGTTGCTTTGGTGTGAAAAGCTGTGAGGTCAGCAGGTGTCAGACCCCATGTTCCTGTAGATGATAGCCGGAAGCACTGTCCCCAGGGATCCCATCCCATGTCTGCACCCCTCCCACTGCCACCTGCCAGGTCCCCACACCCGTGCACCCACAGAAACCCACACCCCACATGCTCGTGTGCACACTTGCACGAGCACACCCACAGCCCCATGTGCATGCTTGCACGAGCACATGCACACACTGCCCATGCATGCTCACACACACGCTCACGCCCATGCACACTCACCCAGGGACACACCGATAAGCTCGCACACCCGGCGGACAAGCACACATGGGCCCCATGCACCCCCTGTGCTCACACGCACACAGATTGGATGGAGGAGATACCTCAGGCCCCGCTTCTACTCGCAACTGTGCAGAGCACTAGGACTTGAAATCGCACCTGGCTGGAGGTGGCCGGTCACTGCAGACAGACCCCAGGTACTGGCGGGGTTGGGCAGTGAGTACAAGTTAAGGGCAGGTGTGCTAGGGGCCCGGGTGTCATGCAGGGGTGTGTAGGCTGAGCTGGGCGTCAACACAGAACCTGGGGAGAACCTGCCTGTGTGTCAGACTCCCCAGGTGATCCTCATACAGTGGCTCACAGGCCACACTCGCACACTGGGTCCTGGCCTGTGCTGTAGCCCTGTACAAAGGCCCTTTAGCTGCTGAGTCTGTCTCTTCAGCCCTGATCCCATCATGTTTCTCGGGCTAAAGCCGTTATCCCCCATTGCTAAGCAAATATTGTATCGCTTTTATACAAGTCAGGAATCCTTCCATTGGGCTTTTCAGACTCTCTTGTCAAACTGCCTTAAGCCCAATCAAGGATGAGCAGCTTCAGGCCAGGCTGGATCTGAGCACTGTAATTGTGCCATCAGGGATCTGTCTCTCCTTGCTTTCAGCTCTGCTTTCTGCTGTGTGGTTTGTCCTCTGACAGGCTTTCCCAGGCCCCAAATGGTGCCCATGGTCCCAGACCACATCCCATCAAACAGTGCATGCCCCTTTCCCAGGGTTCAGGCGAGGACCCAGGGCTGGTGGCTGTTCCCTTGCTCTTGAGTCACATGACCATTCTGTAGTGATTTCTGGGTCATATGCCCACTCAGGGATGGGTGGGCTGGCCCCACCTCACCAGGACAGGGCTCGGTGGGGGGCTCCTCCAAGCAGAGGGACTGTCTCCACATGGGACCCTCCATCACACACTCCCCGGAGGGCCCCCGCATAACAGGACCAAATGAAAGTCTCCCTTAGTGCCATTGAAGCAAGTGGCATGGAGAAGGCAACTCCAGAGCCAACAAGGAGAAGCCACGGAGAAACAACGGAAGTCCCAAAGTAGCTGGCACGGGGGTCGGGCTCCAGATGCAGCTGTTCCCCCCACAGACCGGCCAGGGGCATGGGAAGGGCAGCGCTGAGGGATGGGTGGCTAGGGGCCCAGAGCAAGTCTGCATGTGGCTCAGAGTCAACCCTGCCGGGCCTTAGTCTTCCGTTTGTAGAATGGGCTCAGACCCACCTCCCAGCCTGCTCCGCAGAGCTGTGGTGAAAGTGCGTCGGGCACTGTGGGTGGTGCCTGCGAGGCTGCGGCTTCTGGAAGCAGATGGAGTCCCTGGGTTTGGGGCTGGGATTGTGGGCCCCCCAGAGTACTGGTCTTGGGGGGCAGGCTGGAGCACAGGGCAGGTCTCCCTGGGCAGCCCCGCTGAGACTAGCTCACGGGCAGGAAGAGGTGGGTTCCAGGCCTATCTGGGCAGGCACTTTCGGGGGTGCTGGGCTCCCTAGGCCTGGCCCAGCCCCAGCCTCGGGTCTGCCCATCCACTGGACCCAGACCACTCCCTGGAGAGGAGGCGTGCACACCTCTTTGGGAAGTGGGAAGTTTGAGGTCCCAGGACTGCAGCATCTGCCTCTGTGTTAACAGGGACACATCGAGCTGGAGTTTCCCGGCCAACATCTGGCCGAGTCAGTTAATCTAAACAGAAAGCAGTGGGGAAAATTATTCCCAGCTTTTCAGAAACTCCAGGCACATGGGGCTCCTGGTCCTTGTGTCTGGGACAGTGACCCACATACGTGGCTGCTTGGGGGCCCCCAGGTCTCACAGCAGGTCCCAGCACCTACTAGGTGGGGCTGTTCTAGGCCGGGGGATTACAGGAGTCAGGGGCTCGGAGTCCCAGGGGCTCCCACCTCCCTCGGGTGCATGAGGGCAGGGACTCTGGAACCAGCACAACTTGTGCAAATCCTCTCCCACCTGGAGCAGGATGGCCCTGGGAAGGCCTCCTGCCTCAGTTTCCTCTTGTGTAACGTGGGGTGAGGATGAGGTGTCCCTGTTTGATGTGGTTGCTGCGTCACTGCCACGTCTGGGAGTGTGTGCCCAGATAGCGCTGCTCTGCCTGGGGGCGTCGGGGTCCAGACACAGAATGTTTTGCACCAGGGCTGGAAAACCAAAGGGGCTTTTATGAGGCTGCGAAGATGAAACCGGCATTGCCTGGAGAGGAAGCGCATGTGCGAGGGCGTGAAAGCGTGACAGTGGCAGGCTGACGGAGCCAGCAGTCTGACTTCAGAGGGACCGTTTCCTCCCCAAGCTGCAGACGGACTAGGTGAACGTACTCACTCTGCCAAGCACACATGCATCATTTCACACGCTGTGTGTCCTATGTGCACACGTGTGTATGGTGTATACACAGCATGTGTGCTTGTGCATGTGTGTGGATATGTGTTTGTGTGCATGCCTGTGTATGCATGTGCATACATGTGTGCACAGGTGTGTGTTTACGTGCCCACGTGATGTTCTGTCTCTGCATTTCAGGCCTGTGAGTGCAGGTCCCGTGGCTGGCGGGGCACGTTTGCACTTGGACAACCGCAGGTGGCAAAGGTGCTTCTGCACACCAGGGAGGGGCCTTGCTGGCCCCAGGGATGCCCTGAAGGGAGAACTGGGTAAAATAAACCATTTTTGCCTCCTCTGTCTGGAAATAATCTGGGGTAGGAATCTGAAGGGCTAGATTCGAACCTGAGTTTGGCCACTTTGAAACTGTGGTCTGTCTCCAAGCCTCAGTTTCCACATTCGTCAGGGGAGAGTGTTCTCGGCTCGGTAGCCTCCCAGGGTGCTAAGGTGGTGACTGTAGAAAGACACCAGAGAAAGTCCTTCCCCTCTTGTGGGGTGTGGCACAGAGAGCGTCCACTGGCCTGGGTCATTCTGGCTTTTGCTGCCTTAATGCACCTTCCCTGGGTGGGAGAGACAAAAGAGGCTTTTTGTGGACCGTGTAACACAACTTTTTCAAGTCCCTGTCTTGGAGGGTGGCACCCACCGCCCCCAGATGCACCAGCCCTCCTGCTTCTGGCCAAGGGAGCCCGTCTTCCCTCATGGCGTCCACAGCCCATGAAAGGGTGTTAGACAATTAATTACACGAATGAATACAGATATCCAGAGCTATCTGGACCTAAATCGATAGTGCTGAATGTTTTAAGAGAGCTGGCCCAACACCACTTCTTCTTACCCCAAACTCAGGGACAAATAATGGAATGTCTTGTTATCTGACCTCGCTCTACAAACTCTATCGAACTCAGAAACTGAGCAGATTTGGAGGGTGAGGCCGGAAGATTAGCAATTGTGAATTCTAGGTTGGAAAAGAAAGAACACTCGCTTATTGGGGGCATGTAAGGACATATTGGCCAACCCCAGGGGATGAGACGGGCTGGCTTGGTGAGCGCACGACTGATAAAATTGGTTGCAGCAAACACCTAACAGTTTCCTGGGTGCCTAGCACCTGGCAGGTGCTGGGGAGGGTGCGGGCAGGGGTCTTGGCTGGGTGCCGCCACTCCCTGTGCAGCCCCCATGGGTTGGGGAATGCTCTGTGGCTGCTCTGTAACCTGCATCCAACGCAGAGTGCAGGGGGAAGTTGAGTGAAGTTCAAATGTTCCCACTCAATTTCCTTTTCTTTTTAAAAATGGCATAGCTGTGTGACCTCTCTTTGTTTATTATAAATGTAATACTGCAAGTTTCAGTTCAGTGAACTCACATCTTATTTGGAATCTGGGTCTACAGTCGCCTAAAGCTGGTGGAAATGTAATTGTACAAAAGCAGACGAGGTCTGTTAATTTGTAATTGACAGCGGCGTGGCCTGACAAGCTTCGCCTTTGGTTTCTGAGCGCCTGTCTCTCCAACGCAAAGCGCTCAGACCAGGCACATTTACATAAGATGCACTTGGTATTTTTCACAGGATGGAAACATGTAATTTTGCAAATGTTTATGGATTGTTAATTTGGCTGAATAGCAAACTCAAATTACAGGTAACAGACTGTGTGCACTTTGCCTGTTCCTGGGTTTCTCTTGAAGCAATTACTGCAAGGGCCGCACACTAGGCCCATCTCGGGGGGGATGGGGCATGGGCACGCCAACCCCTGGCCAGGAGGCAGGCCCTGGCCCGCCTTGCAGCCGCAGGGGAGGTTAGACCCCAGGCGGGTCACAGCCTTCCAGATTCCAGATCCCTGGAGCCAGAATATTCCTGCCATCCCGGACATGTGCTCGGGAGTCAGACAGAGGCCCCAGCTGGGGATGGAGGAGGTCGGACCTGGGAGACGCGTCTGGGCCTCTGCTTCCTCACCCGTGTGAGGGAGCCCTGGGGTTCGCCGTCTGCCTGTGATGTGGGGGTCGTGAGAACCCTCATCCTTTGCTCATTGGCTCTGCGCCTCCTCCCGAGGACTGAATCTCTGGGGACATGGGGGTGACGAGTTCCCAGCATCCTGCCCTGAGCCTACTGCCCACAGCCCACACTCGGTCCCCACCAGTGGCCCTGTGGGTCCCTCTGGACAATCCACTGACAGATGTGGTCAGCCCTGACTCAGGTCCCGCAGCACACTGACCTCTGTGCCTCCCTGTGCGCCCGAGACATCATGCTCCGGACCCGACGGTGCTGGAGAGACGACGTTCTCAGTACGGTGCCTGGCGCACCAAAGCCCTCAGCAGACACCTGCTCTGTTGCCCTCAGGGCCCGAGTGGGGCCAGGAGTGGGGGACAAAGACGGACCCCGGTGTCCCACCTTCCCAGGAGCCGGGTGATGGTGTTCATTTAGGGGTGTGAGGGTGAGAGAAGCTGCTGCGTCCCCATGGGACAGGCAGGCCACAGCCCCAGACAGGGTCCATCCCTAGCAGGGCCTGTGATGCTCATTTTCAATTTCATACTGCTGGGAAGAAACAGACCTGTTTTGGCTCCTGGTGTGGAAGGTTTATGCAGATTCCAGGGTCCTCGGCATCAAAATAAACTTTCTTGTGTTTGGTCCTGGCCCTGGGGCAGGTGGGGTGCAGAGGTTAGAATCGGGGATCAGCAGGAGCCCAGCCCAAACTCCCTGCAGACTCACAGCCCAGGAGGTTCCCAAACCAGCTCCCGACCATGGAGGAAACTGAGGCAGAGAGGGTCGTGGAGGCTGGTGACTTCGCAGAGGAGAGCCACTGAAGAAGAGAGACTCACAAATCCGGGCAGCAGACACCTGGGCCTGTGTCTTTCTGTCTCAATCCCAGCTTGAAGCTCACCCTGGGGCCGCCTGAGGAAGTCGCCCGCCCGTGGCCTGCCTGTGGGATGAAAGGTGCCACGAGGAAGCTGGCAGGACCCAAGGACAGACATGGTCCCAGGGAGAGACACAGGGAGTTCTGGGGCTGCCTCCAGGGAGGGAGGTGCCCAGAGAACTGCCCCACCAGAGCTCTGTGGAGAGCGTTTCCAGGGTGCGACTTGCTTGGTGCCACCCCAGGGAGTCAGTCTCGAGCCAGGCAGAGTGGAGGGCAGCGGGTGAGACGGGGACACAGGGGAGAAGCACACAGGAGGAGCCCCAGGCCCCAGGGGCAGGTGACCTGTCCAAGGATGCACAGCTGCCAGGCTCCTGCCTGGGCTCCTCCCTCCCCAGGGAGACCAGGGCCACCGCACAGCTCCAGGGCCACTCTGGGGCAGTGGCCTGGCTGAGTAGTCTCGAGGCGTGGGTGCGACTGCAGATGCCCTCCCCCCAGCATCAGGCACCCACTCACAGACGCATCTGGATCTGGGCTCCCCACACTCAGTTTCGTGGGCATGGATGGCACCAGGCAGGGAGACAGGCTTGGGGACAGCAGGAATGGGGTGGTGTCAGGAAGGCAGCCAGTGCACAGGCAGTGTGAACCCAGGCCCAGTGCCCAGACCATGGGAGGTGACTCTGCAACTGGGCCCCTCAGGGGCTGACAGACCAGGAGGAGGTGTGACAATGGCTAAGGCAGCAGCTGGGCCTTGCAGGAGCCGACACACCAGGGGGACAGTGATGATGGCTAAGACAGCAGCTGTATTTCAAAGGCTGAAACAATGGCCTGAGGGGGTGGGGGCCTGGCCGTGTCTTTCGTGCATCACTACCTGTCTGCAGCCCCCAGCCACACCGGCCTTCCGGTCTATTCTGCAGGATTCCAGCTCCTTCTACTTTCTGGCTGACCCTCAGGGCTGGGGCTTGCAGGCCGCCGGCTGACCTCTGCACCCAGCAGGGCTGTCCTCTGTCTCAGCGCAGCCACGTGCACATGGCCACTTCCTTTACTTCCCGGGTATGTGCTGGTCGCAGCCTGCGCCCAGCACGGGGCACACAAACATCTGACAAATGAACGCGCTAACAGCCCCCAGCCTGCCCAGTAAAGGAAGGAAGCACTCTGAAGGGAAACGAGGCTTTTCTCTCTTCTGCCCGGGAGGCAGACCAGGGGCCGATGGACGGCAGCTTCCCAGGGTCTTGTTTCAGCTTGGCCTGGAGGGCAGGCGTCAGCCGTGGGGGCCTTTCTGGAGAGGCGCAGAGATGCCCCAGCCCACAGGGAGATGCCCTCAGCAGCGGGGAGGGGACAGCATTTGGGGTCAATTTGCACTCTCGAACATGGACATGGCCATGCTCTCAAATTGACACTCTTGCCCCTCCACTGAGGGAAGGGATTCTCCATCCTCCTGCAGGAAGCTGGGGCTGTTGCGTCACTCCTGTGGCATCCGGTGGGGGCCCCTTGGTCCAGTGGCATTGAGGGGGGATGCCCTAAGTCTCCCGGTGGCCTGGGAAGAGGAGCTCAGGGCCCGCCACAGCCCAGCCTGGGAACTTCAGTCCCACGACAGTAATTTGCACACGCCGCCTTCCTGAGCAGCGCTAGGCAGCGCCTCCCAGCTTCGCTGATGGAAACCTGGTGATCCATAACCTGCGCGTGGCAGACGCCTGCTCGGGGGTAATGTGGTGGTAATGTACATATCGATGATCAATCAGCAGATTTGCAAGAGAGGCATAAAGTATTTAATTATAATTGTGTTGGGCAAGTCTGCGTGGTGGCGGCGACATTTGAATAGGTCACAGCAAGCCCTCACCCCGGTGATGTTGTTGGTATTAAATGCCATTCACTCTAAGGGCTGGGAACCTTTCTGAAGTTGCAGGATGTCACATGCTGGCAAATTGAAAATGTCCCTTTGCTTTTAAAAACATGATTGATATCCTTTGCAAAACAAACGCTACACCTCATGGTGCACAGATTTCGCCCAGTGCCACCCTGGCCTCGCCAGCTGCTGCGTCGGCGCTTGGCCCCAGATGTGTGTACAGAGGGGAAGTGCCACCAAGAACGCGCTTCGCTTTCAGGCTGAGGCCTCCAAACAGTGTCTTGGTTAGGGCAAAGGATTTTTGGTTCCAAATCAGACTTTTCTAATCAGAACAAAATGCAGGAATAAAGCTAGAACCCAAAAGATAAAACATACATTTTATTTGCTCAGTTGGTAGCAGAAAAATATATCTTCGGGTACTCTATAAGCCACATACTTATGTGTAAGACCATCTGCATCTTACCATCTAAATTATATATATAAGTATAATTTAAATCGATGCTTTTAGCGCAACCAGCAAAGGGATATAAATAACAGGAATGCAGACAGACACATGACACACACCCACGATACACATACACACGCACACATGTGCACATGGCCACCATGACAGCCTGGACAAGCCAGCCCACCTGACGCCACACACCTGGGCTGCAGGTCCCTGGTCCATAAAATGAGCATGAGAGCAACACGCCCATCTCCTAGGACCGATGTGTGGCTAGGGAGGCAGCGTCTGTCCCAGGGCTCAGCTCTGTGTCTGGCAAGCGGTAGGAGCCCCACGGGCTTTGGCTATTGGAGCAAAGAGTTCTGGAAACAAGCACCTGGCATTTGCAAAGGAGAGTTGTCTACAATACAGGCTCATTTCTGCCTTCAGGAAAGGGCATTTGAGGCTGGGCTCCCTGTCCTCCTGCCAGACTGAGGCTGTGGTTGGCAGGGCCTGGTGTGAGTGGCACGTCACGGAGCCGGAGGCCAGGCTCTTCACAGCATTTGCCAGGAACGGCTTTCTTCCCTCTTCTCAAAACAGTTAAGAGGACACATCGAGTCTCTATTTACAGGGTAGGTGGGTGAAGGAGTGCTTGGCTTTAACAAAATATCAAGCCTTCTGAACAGAAGTGGAGCCAGGGCTAAGCGTGTCTTTTGCACGATTCAGGCCTGTCTAGCAGCCTGCCTGCCTTCATGGACTTCCAGCCCTCGTTTTTAAGAGAGTCTGATAAAACACGACTATTTAATTCCCAATCGAGACAGCCAGCCTTCTTGGGTGTGCTTTTGCCGTTCACAAAATAAGCCAATTGTTGTCACCTAGTGAATCAGATTAGGTGTAATAGATACTAATGTTCAAATTAAGTCATGGAAAGCAATTAACGCTGCAAAAATGGGCTGGTGAGAAATGATAAGGTTGGTCAAATAGTTTCACTGTGTATAATTCTGTTTTTTAAAATGCCCATCTCTACACAGTAATTAAATCATTTACATTTCAAATGGAGTGTACCCACCTCGGATGCTTGTAATCGCACACGTCCTTAATTGTACACCTCACAGTGTAGCGGAGATTTTATCAACAGCCTGGTCTCGGGCAGGCTGAGAAACCCGCTACCTGGAAGGTGCCGAAGTAGGGGCTCCCTCCCTGCTCAGAAGAGTCAAGGGAACTGGACTTGCCCCAAGGATTGCCCCTGAATCCAGGCCCCTCCCTCGCACCTTTCCTTCCTTCTTTCCTGTATAAAAAGTACAAGGGATTTCCTAAACCATCATCAAAATATTCTGCCAACAGCACAAGGAATATTTTTCGATTCTGATCACATCATCCGTAACAGGGACATGGCCATGAACATTGCGGTAACTAATATTCACAGGATCAATTAGTATCAATCTTTACTGTGCATACTTTATTAGTATTTTTAACTATAGGGAAGATGTTAACCAGCCTGATTGACAGTTTACTGAGCACACTGGCAACTTTAGGGTTGTGCTGTCTACCAAGGACGTTCTTAAACCACCAAGGAATTTTTGTCACCTTGACTCTAGGGAATAAGGACCTTAGGTTTCTATTCCGCAGAGCAGGAGTATTTGGTGGATCTCTAGCAACCCGTAAGTAAAAGTAGAACCCAGTAGGGTTTTCCCCACAGGGAAGCTTTTTTCTGAATGCACAAAGTACAACCCCACAATACCTCTCCTAAGACAGACCTCTGCCCTTCCCTCCAACCTGGGCTGGTCTCGGCTGTGAGTGGTCAGTCTGCGAAGAAGTGGTAGTACTCAGGCTTCCTGGCTCAGGGGAGGGTCTGGCGGGAAGACCCAGAATGGTTGTGCAACACCAGCTCACACTGTCCACAAGTGTAGGTTCACCTGGGGGGCCTGCAGCCAGGGATGTCCGCCCTCAGGAGCCCCAACACTGGGCCCAGGAGAGGGGCCAGGCGCTGAGAGGATGTAGTCAATGCTGAACTTGATGTCCCTGGGATGCTCCTTTCCCGGGCTGGCCAGGCTGGCTGCAGGCTCTTGGGGCCCGGCCACTCCTGCACCATCTGGGGCTGGGGACCCCCGCGCAGCAGTCGGCTCGGAGGGACCCCGGGGCCCATCGGCGCCCCCCTCGCACAAGCCTCGCGGCCCCTCCCGTTTGGGGCCTCGCCGCCGCCTCCTCCGCCGGTAGTTGCCGTTCTCAAAGAGGTCTAGCAGCGACTCGCAGCCGCCCGAGAACGTCCAGTAGTTGCCTTTGCCCTTCTCGTGGCCCTCGGTCCGCGGCACCTGCGTGGCGCGGTGGGGCTCAGCGCTGCGGCCCGTGCGCCCACCCCGCCAGGTGCGCTCCCTCACGGGTCAGGTGGAGGCGCCCCGCTAGCCAAGGGCGGACTGTGCTGCCACCGCTGTGACACGCTGTGACATCCCTCCCGGTCCCCAACCCCAGGGACAACTCAGCCCAGGTGTCACCGAGCTGGGGAGACGGGGCGGAGGGGGGCAGTTCGGGGGCTGGGGCAGTGGGGCAGGGAGCTCACCTTGACGAAGCAGCTGTTGAGGGACAGGTTGTGGCGGATGGAGTTCTGCCAGGCGCGCTGGTTGGCGCGGTAATAGGGAAACTTGCGCATGATGAAGTCGTAGATGCCCGACAGGGTCACCCTGCCCGCTGGGCTCTGCTGAATGGCCATGGCGATCAAGGCAATGTAGCTGCGAACCGCCGCCGAGCCAGGGTGTCGGTGACCCTGCAGCACGCTGCTCGCGCTCCCACCCGGGCCCAGCGGCTCTACCCCGCACCTGGCGCCCTCCCCGGGGAGGCTGAGAGAAACTTCCCACGCTACCCCGCAAAGTGCCCACAAATGCGCCTTTTCTCTGAGCCCCGCCCGCCCCTCTGCCTTCCTTGGTCCCAAGCAGGTCCTGGCTACCTGAGCACCCTGCAGAGGAGGGTCGCTGTCCGCTAAAGCCCCTACCATTGACCCCCGCGGTCACCTGTACGCGGGCCGCGTGAGCCGCTTTTCCTCGTCGGAGCTGCCGGCAGGGTAGTCGTCGGCATCGTAATTGAAGCAATTGTAGGGATACTGCGAGCTGTCAAACATCGCGATGCGCCGAGCACTCGCGGGTGCCACTGCTGCCGCCTCCTCCACGCCGCCCGCCGGCCGCCAGCTCTGCACAGAGATCCAGGCAGCGCGGGCCACAGCTTCTGCACTGCGGGCTGCTCTCGCCCGAGCGGGGAGCCTGGGCTTCTGGGGTCCCCCGCGCCCCCGCCCCGTTCTCTGGCGTCCAATCCCGGCGCGGGGGAGGCCCCAGCCACCGGTAAAGCTACCGAGGGGAGCGGAGGGGGCTGTCTCAGCGACCCTCTGACCCGCTGTAGGAGGAGGGAGGAGGCGGCGCGCTGGGTGGTCTGACGGCTGACGGCGGGATGGCCACCCGCTGCCTCCCGCTGCCTTCCCAGGGTCCTCTTCTCGCCCCCTGGGCTCTCTGGCTGTCCCTGTCCCTGGAGCTAGAGGTGAAGCTTCTGGCAGGTTCCACACTGGTAGAAGTGCCCTGGGACACAGTGGTTCTTCTTGGGTGCTCAGATCCCTGGGGCAGACACCTGGGCGCTCAGCAGAGTCCGCAGCCAGGCCAGGGATAGCTGCTGTCACATCCCCGCGGCCCCAACCTGGCTGGCCCCACCTCTTTCCACCCCAGAGTAATGGGGTCTGGGCAGGATCTGCGGTCTGTGGGCAACTCCATGCCCAGGTCACAGATCAGAGCTGGGCCAGGGGCCCAGGGTCCGCATTTCCTCTGGCACCCTGTGCACCCCCAATTCTCATGCCCAGAAGTGTGCCCCCTCCACAGGCCGAGGGCTCTGGGGCACTGGCAGCCCTGCAGGGTGACGCCTCACCAGCAGAGAGGTGCCTTCTGGCTCCAAGCTCTGGTTCCATGGTGGGTAGGTACGTGCAGGAGAGAAGGGCAGCCATGAGGTCAGGAACTTCGAGGACAAAGTAAAGAGGTGGCCCTTTCACAGTGAACAGGCCACTAAATGGCATTTCCAGGATTCACCTGCAGAATTCTGACTGTGAGCCCTGCCTGCGAGTTTGCCAGAAGCCAGACAGCCTGGTGTACAGTTTTACTCCTTGATCTCTGAAATGACCCATGCTCAGACCAGCCTGCAGACCCCAGGCGTGCCTGGTGCTGGGGGGCCTGCAGGCCTGGCTCAGTGTGGCCGGGGGTCCTTCTTGGAGGAGAAGCGTGGCACGCCCAGACTCCTCCAGCCACGGGCACCGTGCTTCAGGCACCGTGGCTGCCTGGCTTCTGTTTGGGACCCTGAGTCACAGGAAGGCTCAAACACATTCAGTGACCACACATTGTCCTCACAATCAGATACCAACACTCAGAATGCTGGAATGTGGAAATGTAAAATGCCACAGCCACTCTTAAACAGGTGGGCAGTTTCATAAAAAACTAAACATGCAACCACCATAAGACCCAGCAATTACACTCTTGGACATTTATCCCAGAGGGTATCCCAGGTTATGTTCATATAAAAAGCTGTATATTCATATTTATAGCAGCTTTATTTGTCATAGTTCCAAACCGGGAACGACCTGGATGTCCTTCCACAGGTGAGTGGTTAAATAAACCGTGGCACGTCCATACTGTGGAACACTCCTCAGCAGTGAAAAGGAACAAGCTCTTGGTGCACGTGACAACCTGGGTGAGTCCCCACCTGAGTGAAAAATGTCAGTCTCAGAAGGGTACATACCACAGCTCCACGCGTGACGGTCACAAAAGCTGAGGCAGAAGCTGCATCACTGTTTGTGACTGGGCTTTGGCCTCCTCAGGGTCAGAGGCCCAGTCACGGGAGAGAGGACAGAGGAGAGTGAGGCCACATTGAGGAGCACAGGTGGGATGGGTGCCTCTGTGCAGCCACCTTGAGAACAGGCAGTAGCCACAGAGGGTGATAGGACTGGAGGGCAGAGGGCAGAGGGGGAGAATAAGGAGAAGAACCAACGAGTCTCCCACTTGGAATGAGCCTGTGGACCAAGACCACAGGACACACAAGGAAACCTAATGCTAAGAAAGATGGCCACCAAAATCAATGACTGGAGAAGGAATTCACTCCTGACAAAATGAATTTTGTAGAGCAGTTTGACAGAAACCCAATGGCTTAAAATAAGCGGATGATTCCGTGTCGGATGTTCAATTTGCAGATACCTTCTCCCATTCTGGGAGTTTCTTTTCACATTCTCAGTGGTGTCCTTTGCTGTGGAAAAGTTCTTAATTTTGATGAAGTCCATTTTATCTGTTTTTTTCTTTTGCTGCCTGTACTTTGGTGTCATATACATGAAGTATGTGCCACATCCAATGTCATGAAGACTTCCCCTGCTGTTTTTCCATAAGAGTTGTACCACTGAGCCACAAAGAGGCATGAAATTTTGATACATGCTTGAACACAAATGGACTTGAAAACGTCACACAGAGTGAGATGAGCCTGGCATAAAAGGGCGGATACGGTGTCATTCCACTTACATGAGGGCCCTACAGTGGCCAGATTCACAGAGACAAGGTGGGAGATAGGATACCGGGGCTGGGCGGGGGAAGGAGGCGTTATTATTTCATGGGTACGGAGCTTGTGTTGGTGATGACGACAGTTGTGGGTGTGGACGGTGGTGATGCGTAAATAGCATCATGAACGTATTTAATGCCGCTGAATTGTGCACTTACAGGTGGTTAAAATGATGAATATTATGTATAGTTTACAACCATAAAAACAAAGAGTGTTGGGAATGTTTGAGAAGAAATTAAAACATAATGTCTGGGCCGGGCGCGGTGGTTCACGCCTATAATCCTAGCTCTCTGGGAAGCCGAGGTGGGAGGATTGTTTGAGCTCAGGAGTTCGAGACCAGCCTGAGCAAGAGCAAGACCCTGTCTCTACTAAAAATAGAAAGAAATTAATCAGACAACTAAAAATATATAGAAAAAATTAGCTGGGCATGGTGGCGCATGGCTGTAGTCCCAGCTACTCGAGAGGCTGAGGCAGGAGGATCGCTTGAGCCCAGGAGTTTGAGGTTGCTGTGAGCTAGGATGATGCCATGGCATTCTAGCCCGGGCAACACAGCGAGACTCTGTCTCAAAAAAAACAAAACAAAACAAAACATAATGTCCTCTTAAAACCAAAACAAGAAGAAATCAAGCAAGATCAGTGGACGTCGAAAGCTGCTGAGGACTCTGGTGTTGCTGAGGTGAGAGAGCGTCCCTGCTGTCCTCGTGACAGTGGACGCAGGGCGATCTGCACAACCCCAGCTGCTCCAGAACCGGACAGAGAACCGAGGCCGCGGAGCAATGAACCCAACCCCAGGAAGGACAGGTGCCTCCATGGGGACGGGCGCTGAGCACCTGCACGTGCCGCCGGCGAGGAGACTCGTGAGTGAATCGCAGAAGGCGTGTGTGGCCAGGGGAAGTTCAGACCCCTGAGGGGGTAGGCGGCAGGGAATCTGCATGTGGGCTCCTCTCTGGGACCCCAGGATGCTCAGAAGAAAGAACAGGGCAGGTGAGAGACTGGAAAGCCTCTCCCCCCACCCCCCGTAGGCCTGGGGAGGGACTTACAGCAGCTGCCGAGAAAGACCAACTGCACCTGGGGGGAGAGGGTGGGGACAGCCCCCTGCTCTCGGGAGATCCTCTGCAGCTGAGGGAGGGGAGGACCCTTGAGAGCCCCTCTGCCCCCCAAAGAGACCCTAAGACCTAAGACCTAAGACCTCGGCTGAGCCAGAACCACAGGGAACACCCCAGACCTCGACCCCACCAGCTGCTCCCACCACAACTCCAGCGCACGTCCTGCAACAGGTCGCAGCATCCCACTGCCTGGGGAGAGCCGCAAGCAGGGAGAGGGACCTGCCCAGGAGCAAAGGTCTGACGTGAACCGCAGAGCAGACAGGGAGAGAAGCGTCTGATGCACCAGCCTGCCCCCAAGTACCAGCGCAGCTGGGGGACTGCAGCCCATGTTGCACTGAGAGGGGCGGGGGACGTAAACCAGCTCAGCCAATGGGAATGACACCAGGGGCCCAGCAAACACAGGCTGGCTCCTCTTTGGGCACAGATGTATTTATCTGTTCCTGCTGCCCTGTACAAGGTGTCCAGTTTTCAGCCCCAAACTTACAAGACACATATGTAAATAAAAACAACATACTGGGCCTGGCACGTGGCTCGTGCCTGTAATCCCAGCACTCTGGGAGGCCAAGGCGGGAGGATCACTTGAGCTGAGGAGTTGGAGGCTGCAGTGAGCTGTGATAATGCCACCGTACTGCAGCCTGGGTGACAGAGTCTCGCTCTGTCTCAAAAAAAAAAAAAAAAAAAAACCAAAAACCAAACAACAACAACAAAAACAAAACCACACTGTTTATGGACAAAGCATTTGGCAGACACAGACTCAGGTGTAAAACAAACGTGGAACTACCAGACAGGTAATAAAGATAACTACAACTACTGTGCTAACGGCTCCAGTGGATGAGGAGAGCAACGTGATAATCAGATTGGGGAACTTCAGCAGAGAAGTGGAATCTATGTAACAGTCTCAAATGTGACAAAGGAAGAACTAGGTGACAGGGATAAAGGTGGCTCCACGGGCAGCCTGGACATAGCAGAGAAACACCAGTGTGCTTGAGGGTCGGGCACTAGGACTTCACAAACTGAAACGGAGGCAGAAAGGAGAGGAAAGTGAGCAACTGCCGGCGGTGGGGCGATGCTAAGTACGTAACAGACGTGTTAGAATCCAGGAGGGAAGCAGGAGAGAACAGGGCAGAAGAAGTATTTGAAGAGACAACAGCCTAGAAATTTCCAAGGTCAATGAAAGACTCAAACCGCAGATCCAAGCTTGGAGAACAAGCAGTATAAACACACACACGTCAGTACACAGCTGGCCTTTGAGCAACACAGGTCTGAGCCACGCGGGTCCACTTACACACGGGTTTCCTCTGTCTCTGCCACCCCCGAGACAGCAAAACCAGCCCCTCCTCCTCAGCAAAATTCACGTGAAAATGATGAGGATGAAGACCTTTATGATGATCCAGTTCCACTTAATGGATAGTAAATATATTCTCTCCACCTTACTATCTTAATTTATTTTACGAATACAGTGTATAAAACACATAACATCCAAAGTATCTGCTAATCAACTGTTTGTGTTATTGGTAAGACTCCCAGTCAACAGTAGCTATTAGTAGGTGAATTTGGAGAGAGTCAAACGTTCTATGTGGATTTTCAACTGAGCAGAAGTTGGTGTCCCTATCCCTGCGTTGTGTAAGTGTCGAATGTATATTTCATTCGGGAATCTCGGTCCCTGTACAAAAATTAACTCAAAACCGATTATAGACCTAAATGTAAAACTTAAATCTATAAAACTTCTAGAAGAAAACACAGGTGAATATCTTCACAATCTTTGGTTAGGCAAAGATTTCTTTGACATGACACCAAAACCATGATCTATAAAAGAAAAAATGGATTCATTGCACATTAAATTAAGAACATCTACTCCTCAAAAGACAGGAGAATTAAAAGATAAAGCTACAAATTAGGAGAAAATATTTGTAAAGCAAACAACTCAATTTTTAAGATGGAACTTCACCAGAGAAAACATATAGATGAAAATAAGCACATGAAAACAAGCCCAACATTGTCAGTCTTTAGGGAAACGTAAATTAAATTCCACATGAGAGACATCCCTACGTCTATTAGTATGGCTAAAAAGAAAAAAGCAAAAACTGCGATGGTTAATTTTATGTGTCGACTTGGCTGGGCCAAGTCCCCTCCACATCTCTAGCTGAAATTTGACCCCCCGTGTTGGAGACGGGGCCCAGGAGAGGTGTTGGGGTCATGGCGGCAGATCCCTCATGAATGGTTTGGTGCCATCCTCGAAGCAGTGAGTGAGTCTCACTGTAGGTGCCCGAGAGCTGGTTGTCACAAAGAGCCTGGGGCCTCCTCCCTTTCCCCTCCCTCTCTCTTCCTCCCTCACCTTGTGATCTCTGCACACACCACCTCCCCATCCCCTTCCACCATGCGTGGAAGCTTCCCGAAGCCCCCACCAGAAGCGGGTGCTGGCACCAGGCCTCTTGTACGGCCTGCAGAGCCGTGAGCCGAATGCACCTCGTTTCCTTACAGACTACCCAGCCTCAGGTGTTCCTTTATAGCAACACAAACGGACTAAGACACTGAATAATTCCACTTATATGGCATCGTGCAAGATGAAACCGTAGGAACAGAAAACACATCTGTAGTTGCCAGAGGGTGGGTGGAGATGAGCGTTGAGGGGTGGAGCTGCCCTTGTCTTGGCTGTGACGTGACCTCATGGCACGTGCACTTGTCAGAACCTGCTCAACTGTACACTGGGGGGCATGGATTTTACAGCGTCCAAGTTGTATCTTATTTAAAATACCCTTCAGTGATGTTGGAGATGAAAAATAGTCATTACGTTGAACAAATTAGAGGAGACACTATTGAAGGTAAAATTAGGAAATTGGAATGTAAAACTGAAGAACACAGCACCAAGACCAGAGACGCAGACGCTGGAGGAGCAGTTAAGGGACCAGAGGCCAGGCGGGGAAACCGTGATGTGTCAGGGGACGACAGGGAAACAGTATTAGAGGGATGGACTGATGAGAATTTCTTAAAGTTTGGAGGGAAACAAGGGCTCTCAGATCTGAAGTGGACTCGAGTAGGGAGCCGAACCAATTAGATCCAGCCACCGTCAGCATCCACGTCGGAGGAGGCTGCAGAAGAGACACCCATTCTGAAACCATCAAATAGACCACGGACAGGTTTCCAATGGTACTAACATCAATCTTTAAAAAGGACTGAATTTAGTTTATCAAACAGCATAATCTGTTCTTATAATCCAGAAAGAGACAGATCTTGGTATTTTAAACCAGGCTCTTTACACAACAGCAGTGTTGGAGAACATTCCTATGCAAAACGAGCTTTTTCTCTTTTAAAAATGTATGTTTCTGTTTTTGCGAGTAGGAAAGTTAGCAGTGAAGACCGGGCTGTGAGTTCATACTTTCACAACACACGTGTGCTCCAGCCCCTTGGAATGAAAGATAAACACCTTGAACGGTCACCGACGGCCTCTGAGGACCAGAACCGTGAATGCCCGGCTGGGACAGAGAGCGGTGGCTGCCTCGAGGCAGGTACCATGGCCTGGGGACAGTCTTGGTCGCGGGAAGAAGGCCGTCTGTGTGTCATCACCCAAAACCAGAGCCTTCACCTCTGAAGGGGAGTTGGAGAAACCCCGTGCACCCCGTGAACCACAAGCAGTTGCAGGCCGGCTCGCGGCTCACCCAGGAGAGGCACTGGCAGGTCCTGTCTTCTCCTGTGTCTCTCCTAAGACAGGGCCAAGGACGGGAAGGTGGGGAGAGAAGGCACTTTTCAAGTAGGGAACAAATGAACCTTAAAAACAGATGGTGGAGAAGCAGCACACATTGTTTACTTATTTGTTGAATGGAAAATACAGTTTGGTTAGTTAGAAAACCTTTCTAGCGAATTTTGGTTTCTTAGAATTCTGAAACGTGCTTTACTTACTTCTGAAATAACTTATTGATTCATTTAAGGCACAGCAGTGAGCAGGATGCTTCTCTGATGCTTAGCCAAAAATGTCCCTAAAATAGCAATAATCAAAATCAGAGTGTTAATAATAATGCAGAGCAACAGCAAACACACACCTCCCCACAAGCCGGCGGTTCCACGACCATCACCTCTGCGGACTCGCCTCCTCTCAGGACGGCCCCAAGAGCTGTCCCCTTTCACGGGGACAGGGAGGCTCATGAACTGTCCACAGTCGCACCACCTGCATGTGAGGCAGAGTTGGACCCGGGCACTCTGGCCCCAGCCCCAGGGAGGGCTGAACCTAGCAAGCGAGTTCCAGCTCTCAGAACAGATCACACGGAGCCACGGTGGGTGCAGGACACACCAGGGAACCGCCACCTCTCCTTGGGAGTGTTCATGGAAGCCAGCTTCCAGTGACTCACAGACACATCGAGTGACATGTCTGAGTTCCGGCCAACATGGAAGATGGGATACCACGAATTGACATTAAAACAGAACAGGGGCGTGTTGTTCGTGGCGCATACATATGCGGCCCAGCGGAGAGGTGGCAGAGGGCACAGGGACTTCAGAGCCAACTCTGTGATCTCTTGCTGTCTTTTACTTGTTCGTTTTTGTGTTTTCAGTTAAAAGCAGTGTTTATTACAGAAACTTTATGAAGTAGAGAAAGGTATTAAAAAACCCACCTATGTTCAGAGCTAGCCACTGTCCACATCTGGGCATATATTTTTCTGAATTTGGAGTGTTGGTGCCATTTGTAAACTGCTGCCACATAACCTTCTTCAAAACCTTGATTTCTGATGTCTGCACCATATTGAGTGGGTCAGAATTCACTTATAAATCATATTTTAAATGTTTCCGGGGAGCACATGATTTCAGGACCCTTGTGATGGAATCGCCACCTGCCAGTTTGTAACTAGATCTGTTGATGCTCAGTTTCCTAAGACATCAGACTCAAATTTCTTCCAGGAACAGAAGCTCCAAGTGCCTACCGGGCTCTGATCCGGTGAGCTGCTCTTCTGACCTGCCAACCGTGTGGCGTCCCAGACAAAGGCACAGCCCCGTCCCTCTGGCGATTATATTGGGATTCCCTGGAGCGAGATCGGCTCTTTCACTCCAGACACTGGGTGGATGATGCCTGAAGAGCCTCAGGAGGGAATACAAACAATATTCACGTCACCACACATCGCACGGCAGCGGCGGGAAAACGTCCTGGTCACCGTGGGCGATCGCGAGCAGCAGCCAGTATAGATGTGAGTCATTGGCGTCTCTGACTCCTTCCTGCAGAGCGGCCATCACTGCTTTGATGTCAGAAGCAAAATGCAGCATTTACAAAGGCCAAGATTAAAAAGCTCCTTTGCGGAGCCTGCGTTTGGCGTGATTAGTAGCTGAAGAGAGGGCACAGCTAACGGTGAGAGCTCTGCCCTCAGGACGGGCGGGTGAGCTGCCCTCGTGTCACCACCGGTGTCCCCTGCTCACTCCTTCCCGCCGAGAACCTCCCTCCTGCTGGCCCAGGGTCCTCCTCATTTCTCACTGGCTGGGAGTCACCTTTCGCCCTCAGTCAGTAGTGACAGCCAGGGCTAAGGTCCTGTCCCTGGAAATGCCAGGCCCGGCGCCCCTCTGCAGTCAGCCCTACTCAAGCCGGGGACTGCAGCTAGCCTGGGGGCCCCGCACAGGGCCAAGGTCTATTTAAAGAAAGAAGGAACAGAGTCTGGGTCCCTAAAGCAATCAACCCCACCACGTTTCCCATGCAACACGGGCCTTGTCACCCCCAGGGCAGAGACAGTCTTGCGAATGAATGACCAGTGGTTTGCACCAGGCCCTGCAACCCCTGTCACTGGGCCACCTCCCCAGACTGCCGGTGTCTGTACAGAGTGACTCTGGCCAGGTGATCTGACCTGGGTAATATCACGTCTGAACTCCCCATTGGCACGCGCCAGACCACCGTGTGCACATCTGGAAAGAAACACAAGATCCCGGCCACAACTCTGAAGGTCGGGGAAGAAAAAGAACTTTTTGGCCAAAGTCCAGGAGTGATTTCTCCTCACCGCTTCAGCAAGGGGGACGTGTTGAAAACACATTTGGAGACTCCACCAAGCTTTTTGGCCCAGTGATGGGTGAGGGATGCCCCACCCTGCCATCTGCATCCGAGCTAGGACACATGGCTGCAGCGCCAGGATGTGCGCCTGCTCCCGACGCGGCCACCGCTCCCCCAGCGGGAGAGGCAGTGGGTACAGCGCAAATCACATCCTGGGAGCAGCCGGCGCAGAGGCTTTGAGAGGACTGGAGACCCCGAGATGCCCTTCCCCGAGTCAGCAGTCGAGTGGTGCCTGCCCGCACGTTCTTGCTCCTCAGCCCGGGGGTAGAGTGGCTGAGCAGAGCCAGGCAGAGGATTCGATTCTTGGATAAGCCGTTTGCTGATGTGTGACCTTGAGCAGGTTGAGTACACTCCCGAGCCTCACTGCTGCATCTGTACAATGGGTACAATCATGGGAGCTATTTCAATGGTTGCATGAATCTGGTGTAGAATACGTAGCTCTGCTCAGCACAGGGCAGATGTTCTGTCAATAGTGCAGCTGCCGAAGTGATTTCCGCTCACCTCAGAAAGGACTCAGGGAGAGCTCCTGTTCACACAAACAATAAATTTACGGCGTGGGTGAGTGGAGCTTGGTGGTGGCACTGATCTCAAGGGGCTGCAGTATCACTGAAGTGAATTGGTGACATTTTCTCCCCGCTGAAGAAGAGAGAGCCGTGAGCACAAGCTTATAAAAATTACTGTCATTGCACATTTCTTTTGAGAATTTTTGAAATATACAAGTATGGCTGCAATCAGCTGAAATTCTAAAATCAATAATTCAAAGTGAGGAATGGGTATTTTATTTTATTTTCTAAAATGCACGCCTCCCTAGGAGCCATCCGGCTCTGAGAATGTCCCAGGAGAGCTGCAGGAAGGACAAGCGTCCCGGCAGAGCAGACACCACATCTGCCGGAGAGGATGGTCTGCTGCGTCCTTTCCCTGTTTCTCCCATTCCCATGAAACAGATTCGAGGGCAGATGTTTCAGGATTCTCTCCAAAGGGCTGCAGAATCCACAGACCGCCCAGTCTCCAGTAGGAGGCTGCCCGCCTCACTGCCCGCTCAGAGAGGATGACTGTGTCAGTACGTCACACTTAACATACCAGTGACTGGCGACCAGCAACTGCCCTGCTCAGCTGGCAGCACAGACCGTGTGCCCAGGGAGCGCACTCCATCTGCCCAACGTTAAGTGAGAGAAACAGCATTTGCGCAGATCTGCTGTAGCCTAAATCCACTGTTTGCAAACTGGAGCAGCTGCGCACTTCCCTCCCAGGCAGTCTCTGGGCCGGTGAGCATGTCAGCGGAGCTACTGTGCTTGAAAGTGTCCAGGCAGTTAGAGTTAGAGTCAGCATCTGCTGTTCATGTCCCCTTCTTTACCAAATCTTTAGAAATAAAGGGAAAACCGTAAAAACACTGACTCTACTACAATGTGCTATGACTATATAATAAAGCCATTTAAATACACGCGTAAACATCTAGTGCACACTCATAACTACATGTGGACTTAGCCATACGTAACAACAGGTACACCCCATGGCCCAGAAACCATGGACCCCTCAGAGACGGAATCTGAAAGAGTCTGTTGCACAGGGACGAGAGGGCACAGGCAGGGCTACCGGAGTGGGGGCACAGGAACAGCCGTCTGCATCGGAGGAGGGGGCCGGTGGAGGGCGGGGTTAACACGACAGCCCAGCGACAGCCAGGCGGGAGGGCCCCTGCCCACCGAAGCCGGTAGTTGGGGTGGGGGCACAAAAGAATGAAAGGTTACCAGGTAAATGCAAATAAACAAAAAGTAAAAGTGTTGACCTCAACCTCCGCATAAAGTGAAAATATTAAAGAAAGGAGTCATTTCATGTTCATAAAAGGTATACTCTTCAGAGAAAACATGTCACATACTTTTTTCTGAATTATTTAGTCCCCAAATATATGAAGTAAAAATAATAAGAGATACAGAAAGAAATAAACAGGATGTGTTTATAGTGCAGAAGCCTGAACAGGTCTCTCTTAGCCTTTCTCAGGCCAATTGGACAAAACCCAGTAAACACTATTGTTGGATTGCTTGGATAACTAAAAAATTTGAATAACTGGGCACACAGAAAACTTTGTCCCCTACAAACAGCACATTTTTTATTGCCAAGGGTTCATGGCAAATTGGATTAATAGGTAACTAGAAAATTTTGTCACCTACAAAGAAAATAGTATTTTCAAGTATTCTTGAAACATCTATAATACTAGATGATGCACCAGGCTAAATCACCAAAAATAACAAAACTAAGCAAACCTCAGTAGTCTCCAAAGCAAAAATAATGCATTTCACCTTTTAAAATTACAGTGCAATCAGACTAGAAATTGATGATAAAAGTTTAATTTTAAAAATGCCTTATCAAACTGGAAATGAAGAAATACTTAGCTAAACAGCACTTAGATTGAAGAGCTAATTAAAATACAATTTAAAGCTCTTTAGCAAATATTATAAGTAATAATATTTTGTATCAAAGGTCAGTTCAGATTTTTAAATGCTTCTATTATTAAATAAGAAAGCATTACATCGAATTAATTAAACATTGAACTAAAATATTGACATATACATATGTATTTTTAATAATTAAAATACTAACCCCTAGGAAAATAGAAAGGAGGGGAAAAAAAGACCAAAACAAAAACTAATAATTTTAAAATCTAGAGAATCAATAGAGTCAAATAGCTAATTTTGGGTGAAAAGAAAATTGTGATACACAAAATAAAATAAGAGCTTGTGGGCAGTGGGGAAAGAGGAGAAACAGCGCATAAAAGAATACATTAATAAATTGGATTTTATCAAAATTAGAAAGTCTACTTTCAAAAGACACTGTCAAAAGAACGAAAAGACAAACCATTAGCCGGGAGGATCTTTGAAAAGCTTGTATCTGATAGAGGACTTGTTTCTAGAATTTATAAAGGACTTTCACAACAGATACATCAGGGAAAGTGATGCAGTGGGCAACTCCGGAATGCATCTAGTCACAAAAGCAATAAATGAGTGGGCAAAAAATATCAGAACCAACTTCCTTAGAACTCTGCGCACTAATCAAAAGCTCACAGCAACCAGGGGAATGTATAATCAGGAAAAAGTAGCTGTGTCTCAGTAAGAGCTTTGTGGCATCTTACCTTGCCTTGGACCCATCTCCCGCTCACCGGCTTGGTGAGACCCTGAGGACAGCAGACATTCCTGACACATGTACCCAGCACCCGGAGAGAGCGGGAGGGACCTCGTTCTCAAAGAGCTGTGGGTGGTTGCTGTGACCTGTCTGGTGGCTCCCTGATGGGCCAGCTCAAAGGGCTTGCCTTAGTCCACACAACCTGGAACTCGCTAAGGATTCAGGTGTCTACTCTAGGGGCATTTTTCAAAACAGTTGAGGTCAGATGTATCAATTGCTGCTACCTGGGGTCAGGGATGACAGATGTGGTAGATGATGGATTAACCAGAAAGTGTGGGAGGAAACACTGGCCACTGAGATGCTTTGGAAAACACAGGAAAGCCTCACCCATTCTTGGTAATCTAGAAGGTGCGTGCCCAGGGCTGTGTGCAAGTGTAGAAGAGACCTGAGAAGGCTCTAAGCTCTCACCTCTGCCGGCCTGCAGGCTCTGTGCAAACAGGAACTGAAGGCTAAGGCAGAGTTGTAACTGCCTGGCTGAATGTTGCCAGCATGCCCCCAAACACACACAAAGCCCCTCTTCAAAGACTGGGAGGTACTTTGCCCATGTGTGTTGTGTCAAAGGTGTTTAAGGAAATTTCTCCTGAATCATTAGCTGACCACTAAGCTAACAGAACGAGACTTCCCTGACCACATACAACAAAGAATGCAAACTTCATAAAATTAATTTGGAAAAGTCACTAAATAAATAAACAACAACTAAAAGAACAACAAAAAATCCTGGGGAGGGAGGATATTTTCATAGTTGCTATATTATAATATTCTAAATGTTTACTTTTCAACAAAAATTATATGCAAAGAAAACATGCAAAGAAACAAGAAAATATGGCCTATATGTTTAAAAAAGATTAATCAAACCCTGTGTCTAAGGAAGCAGACATTGAATTTATTAGACAAAGACTTTCAATCAACTACTTTAAATATGCTCAGAGACCTAAAGGAAACAGTGGGCAAAGTGCTAGAGAAAACCAGAAAATAATGTCTGAACAAATAGTGAATATCAGTAAAGAGATATATGTTATGAAAAGGACCCAAACAGAAATTCTGGAGCTGAAAATTAAAATAACAGATGGAAATTTCAGTAGGGAGATTCAATAGCCGATTGGAGCTGGCATACAAAAAGAGTCAGTGACTTAAAGATAAGTCAATTGAGATAATCCAGTTTGAAGATCAGAAAGAAAAAACAATGAAAAAAACAAATCGTGGGAGACCCGTGGGACACCATCACGCTCACCAACCATGCACAACAGGAGACCCAGAGGGAGAGAAGAGAGAAGAAGGTACAGAAAGAATACTTGAAGATAATGGACAAAAAGTCACAAACGTGATAAAATACAAGAGTCTACACATCGGAGAAGCACAGTGAATTCAAGTAAGACAAACTCAAAGATCCTCACTGAGACACATAATCAAATCGTCAAAGGCCAACGACAGTTTTGAAAGCAGCAGGAGAGAAATGACTCATTAGTTGAATAAATTTGTGGTTTAGGCCCCTCTGACCAAAGGGTGGCTCTTCCTGTCACATAGCACCCTGGAGTCATTTTCATTATTTATCAAGGGTACGGTGTTCTCGGTGCTTGGGATAATCGGTGAACAATACTGGTAAGAACTCTGCCCTGACTTCGTGGGCTTATGTTCTGTTGAGGACAGATTAGTGACGAAAAGGTGATTAATACGATAATTTAGTTGAGAAAAGTACTATGGGAAAAGAAACAGAGCAGGGTTGGGGGTCTAGGGTGCCACATGCATGTATGTGTGTGTGCATGTGCATATATGTATGTGTGCATGTGTGTGCATGTTTGTGTTTGCATGCACACGTCTCTGTGTGTGCATGTGCACCTGTGTGTGCATGTGCGTGTGTGTGAACATCTTCCTAAGTTAGTCACAGTGGGCTTCACCGTAAGATGATATCTGAGCGCTGACCTAAGAGGTGAATGTGTGAGTGGTGTGCACACCTGGAGGGACACCCAGGTGGAGAGGGCAGGGGGCAGAGGGGCAGTGACAGGTGCGTACCCATGACTGAGAAGCAGCCGGGGCCTGTGGGGCTGAAGAAGAGGTAAGAGAAAGAGAAGGGGGTGACATTAGCCGTGGACAGAGGCTCAGCTGTGGGGGACCTCAAAGGCTGTGTAAGGACTCAGGGGACCCCTCGGACTGCCACGCTGAGGCCTGACTCTTGAGATGGTGCGTGCGGTGGGGTCACTGGAATACGGAACCAGGAGGCTTTTCAGCGTCCAGGAGCGTGCCTAGGGTGGTGCCGGTTCTGCGGTCTTTCGAGGGTGGAACTGAGCGGCTGTGGTGTGAGGGTGCGTGGGAGGCCCCAGGAGCAGAAGACGGGGTTGTCACTGACTGCAGTGGGAACGTGGCACAGGCAGGGCCTCTCGTGGGGGACGAATGTGAGACCAGCTTGGGTTAAACTCCAGGTGCCCACCAGACGTCCCGGAGGAGACAAACACTGGGCAAGGAACATGGACTGGCAGTGTTCCGGCCCCTCCATCCCTGCCGCCACCCTGCCCTGTGGCTGTCCGCCCTCCCCAGGTCTGCTGTCTGTCAGCCTCTGGCAGGGGGAGGAGGGGGTGGCCAGGCAGGCAACAGATTACATCCCTAAAGAGGGTCCCAAATTGTGCTCACATATTTTCTCCCTCTGGACAACCAATGAAGACTGGTGTGAACTTTTATACCTTCCAAAAAGCTGAAAAAATAGTACAATAAACACCCAGAAATGCTGCTTTGTGTAGATTCACCAGTTGTTAACATCTTGACTCATTTACTTGGAGAAAGAAAAGTGTCGTTTGCACGAACATACTTTTTTCTAATTATATTCTATGGTGAAATTTCATCCTAGAGCCGAATTCAGATGCCTCCTTGAAGTCCTGGCGAGTGTTTTTGTGGGAACATCTCCAGGTGAGTTGCAGACACCATGACACTTGGCCCTAAACACCTGAGCGTCACTTTTGGGAAATGTGACGTTGGTACAACCATATCATTCAATACATAGCCCATAGGCAGGTTTGCCCAGTGACTTCCTGATAATGTCCCCACAGCGAGAGATCCAAGGGACAACAGCAGGGGCATGAAGAGCCTTCTGTACCCCAACTCTGACTGCGGCCACCACTTATGTGTCTTCTGTTGGGCTCACAGACCAATGTGGGGCAACTCGAGGGCTCACAAGGGCATGAATACCGGGAGAAGTGGACCCCTGGGGCCCGCTTGGGGGCCGCTACCATGCGCCGGGAAGTAGGAGCCCTCCAGTGCCGACTGTGGGGGCTGCACGGGGTGAGGGAGAGGACTGGCAGATGACAGAGCACTGAGATGATGAAAGAAGACAGCGTGGACCACCGTCCTGCCCACCTGCCCGAGAACTCAGGGCTGCAAGGTCGTGCCTCGGTGGGGCTCCACAGTGCTGTGGCAGGAGGGCAGCAGGACAGGGTAGCAGGGACCAGGCCAGGTGACTGCTCAGCGTGTCCAGTGAGGGCCTCTGCAAAGAATTCCAACTTTTCTCTTGCTCTCTGTTTAAAGGAGAGTGCTGCAAACACTTACTGGTGTGCAGGTGTGCAGAGCTTGTGTCTAACGCCCATCAAGAACATACGTGTTGGAGAAGAACAGGTATTTGTGAAATGCCAGGACTGTGCTAGGTCCTGGGGAGACATTGGAGGGTGGGACTTTCAGGCCCCCTGCCCGGGGCGTTCAGCCAGGCTGTGGGAGGCCTGTGGGTCCGCCCTGAATCCCTGCACCGAGAGGGCGAGGCCCCCTGGTCTCTGCTGCACAGCTGGCTGTGGGCTGTGTCAGATGCTTGCTTTCCCCCAGATGTCCTCTAGATGGCGCAAGGGGATCAGACATGAGCAGGTGTCCCCGTGAAAATGGACTCACCTGCAGATTCACCTGCAGACTGTCCTGGGACGCACCTGGCTGCAGTGAGCCTGGCTGAGGGGGCGGGGGTCCTGAGCCCTGGGACCCACAGAGACAGGGTGGGATG